>JARK01001530.1:0-16000 GCA_000688135.1 Ancylostoma ceylanicum
ACGCTCCCTCACTTCAAAAAGTGGGCGGAGCGATTGGGGTCCTACCTGCCCATCACCCCCACGAATGTCTGAGATACATGCACTCAGGGATGTGAGATGTACTGAATAGCATCCACTTTCAATCTTTCTAATTATAAGCCGTACTCGCCATGCAATCTATGCTGCAACAATTTTATATGGACGATCATATTTATACGCTGATCAGCAGTCTGTCTGAGTAGTGATAGATTAATGTTGTGTTCCACTAACACTTTTACTTCCGACCAGTATGTCTAACTAGAAAATTTTGCTTTTTTTCGTTTGTTCACATTCCGCTTAGTGACTTGATGTTGACGTTAACGTTGTGGCACACCTCAGTGGTGTATTACATGAATAAATAAATAAAATATTTATGTGATTGGTCTACTTTCTTACTATATCTTATCCAGCCCTGTTCATCTACATTCACACCTCAATAACACTCATTCCGTTCTCAAAATTTCTAGTGTTCGGCCCACTCTCACTTCCAAACCCTGGAATATAACAAAAGAATTGATAGTGCATCTCGACTAACGTCAGGTTTAACTATGCATTCACTAAATCCTGATACCAACCTTCCTTCCTCACTAAGGATTCCCGGGAGAGCTTATTATTTTCACTTGACTATGCAGCGTCCAAGTTTGGAAACAAAACGGACATCTTGTTTATATTTTTTCGATACCCTTTTCTACTCTTTCTATATATTTGTCCGCTTTTGCTTACTTCATGAGACAACATTCTGTGTGAACGATGTGTCGTGGAATGCTCTCATGAACATCTGCGAACAGTAGCAACAAAGTTGACCCGTATCCATGCCTACCGTGTCCGGAGGCGGAGCCAAATGTTGTTATTGGCTGAGAGACTACCGCTAAAATCAACTAGTCCTCAACTGAGCATAATGACACCATCATGAACCATCTAGTGCTGCGGTCCGATCGCTTCTCTTCTAGCAACAAACGCGAAACGGGACCTCTAATTTTTCGGCTCTTGTTTGCTTCCACCCCACACAATTTTCTTTCCGAGACTGCTGTTATACTCACCTAACTATACAATTCAGCTCTTTAAAAAATAATATTTAAGCTTTGCGATCGACCTTTGAGTTTTCTAACAAAAAGACATCGTGGAAGGTGACACAGAGTCTCGTTGACCCTCTTCTTCTTCTTCTTCTTCTTCTTCTTCTTCCTAGCGTTTGTCCCACATAGTCGCAGGGTCCGCTGTACTGCATCTTCTCCCACTTGTTCCGATTATTCGCGTCCCTTGTAGTCAGTTGCACTTCGGCCATATCGGACTTCACACAATCTAGCCAGCGAGTCTTGGGCCTTTCGCGTGCTCTTATGCCCTTAACTTTTGAGGAGAGTGCAGTTTTGGCTACGGACCCACCTTCTCTACGCAGCACGTGCCCGAACCAACGCAATCGGGCTTCTCTCATTTTGTCGATTATCGGTGCGACTCCAAAAGTGGAGCAAACCACTTCATTCGAGACTTTGTCTTTTAACGTCACACACATTGGCCACCTTAGCATTCGCATCTCCATCGTGTGGTGAGACTTGCTTTGTGACCTTCGTGGCTGTCCAGCACTCCGTTCCATAAAGAGCGACTGACCTTATCACTGTCCGATAGACTTTGGACTTGAGTCGGATTGGCATTTTCCTGTCGCACAGTATGCCCGTAGTCATTCTCCATTTCACGCACGCGGCGTTGGCACGTTCGTAAGCGTCGGGGAGGACATCGCCTGTGGAAGCAATTCTTGATCCGAGATATTTGAAGCACTCAACCCTCTTCAGATTGTTGCCGTCAGCGCAGATGGTACCGCCTTCTATCCCTCCTTTGCACTCCATATATTCGGTCTTTGCAATGTTGAGCCGCGGTCCATACCGTTGCAAGCGTTCTTTCCATAACTGTACTTCTTCTTGTAATTCTTCTCTCGTCTCTGCGGCTGGCATCACATCGTCGACATATAGCAGGCATCATGGATGCGGCTTCTGAATATCCCTGGTGATGGCGTCGACGCAGGGTATGAGCAGCAGCGGAGACATTGCGACCCTTGATGTACACCAACTTGGACGGGAAAGGGCTTGCTGGTCCCTGCCGCGCATTTCACCACGCTTGACGGTCTCAGGTACAACACCTTGATCCAACGCACATGTTCCTCGGGTATTCCATGTGTTCGCAGAGCCACCCATATGAGATCACGTGAGACTCGATCGAATGCTTTTCTGAGATCAAGAAATGCAACGGAACAATTTTTCTGCCTATGTCTTTCAACAAGTGGTCGGGCGGCGTGAATGGTTTCAATGGTATCGCAGCCTTTCACGAATCCGCACTGATTTGGCGTTGTAGAAACAATTGCTCTTAGTCGTGAGTCCAATATGCGCTCAAAGATTTTCATTTTTTTTTGTTCCTCAGAAGAGGTCGTTTTGACCCTCTTCTGAAGAACAAAAATAATTGTAACATGTTGCAGCATTGCGAGAAGCACTTTGTCAAGAAGGAGTACTATCAACCGAGCAAGCAGTTTAGAA
Organism: Ancylostoma ceylanicum; assembly: GCA_000688135.1. NCBI lineage: Eukaryota > Metazoa > Nematoda > Chromadorea > Rhabditida > Ancylostomatidae > Ancylostoma > Ancylostoma ceylanicum. Next base: position 2,538 of record JARK01001530.1, read on the forward strand.
CAACCACTCCAAGCAGACAATGATTGGTGTTCACCATCCAATTTAATTCAATTGAAAAGACCGCAATTAAAACCGGAGAAAAATGCAGTTAATTTCAGTAGTTTAGATAATCGATCGTTGCGCAATGGGCAAGCTAAACATAGCTTCTGTTGCTGGCAATGCTCGCAAATCAGCCCCACGCAGATAAAAAGTGATTACGTCCTCTTCATGTATTGAGGTATTATTGTTGTCCGAAAACTTCAGCACGCCCTCGGAATGCAACAGCATGTATGTGCCAGTACGCACAACGTTGACTACAAAACTCGAGAGATCATTTCAGAAATTTCTTCACTCTTCAAAGGATCATTATTCAAACTTCTTGAGTTGCCCTCAGTACATACAGTACATACATCTAGTTTTGCACCCATTTTGAATTTTTTCCTACTGGTCTGCCATCTTTCCGCATACTCGAGTCAATCAGACAGCAGGTTCAAGCGCGATGAAGATAGAATATTCACCCAGTACGACCCCATCCCCACTTGGCCGGCAAAATACGACACCCCCCCCCGCGCACAAATTGTCATCCCCTTTGTGTATGTAATGACTGAACTATTGGTTCCATTTTGAATTCTAGATGTTTGATTGCGAATTCTTGATGTAATTTGTCAACTGATGGAAATGAATATTTTGTTTTTTATGTAAGAAGCAGATGGAAAATTTGAACCGTTTTAGTGAGCCCAGGGGGTTTCGTGCAGAGTAGGGCTGTTTAAAGGCAGCACCCAAGGAAGCTCTCGCGTCTCGGATTTTCAAAAAAAAAAAAGACGGCGTTATCGATCACTTGATATCGGCCCTCATCCCACGGCATGCGCAACTCGACCACACTAGCCGCATACAACCTAATCATGAGCTCCTAAAAAGAGCATTTCTGGCGCTTTTGATATGTTTTAGCTTCAAGAAAGATGGTAGCTTTTTCGTGTGTAGACTCCTGTTTGATCTTTTTACTGGCAAGCTTCCGATGCTAACACAGTCCTCAGGCCAGGCTGAACGAGCGGGATGACAAGCAGCTCAGCAGTGAGTTCTACTGACTTACTGTTGAGTTGTTTGTGTTGTTTGTTTGTCATCCTGCTCGCTCAGCCTGCCTTGAGGATGGTGTTATAGCACCGAAAGCTTGCCAATAAAAAGATCAAACAGGAGTGTACACTGTTCACGACACAAAAAAGCTACCATACTTAATGAGACTGCGGGATACCACCATCCTACCGTATCTTCAAGAAAGAGTTAAGCAGCTTTGACAAGTCGAAAATATGCTAAAACCTTCGAGACGAAAATTTCCCTGGGTACGGTCTTTGACAGCTGTCTTTTGATCACAGTTGAAATCCATCTAAGTTTACGCCGGAAAGGGTTCCCAGACTTGGATACCACCGAGAGTACAGACAAAGCCGGCTTATGTCTTTGTTAGTATGACCCGGCCCCTGATGCAGACCCGGCCACTGATGATAGTGACGACGCTGTCGAAACGATAAGACAAATCTAGATCTGAGCGTCCAAGGCCACTTATTCACAATCATGACTTATAATAAAGCGCTTACTCTGTGCGTATGTGTGTATGTGTGTTGTGTGTGTGTTTGTGTGTGTGAAACAAAATTCAAGGGGGGGGGGGGCTAGAGTAAAGCAATTGCTCTACAACGGGTCCACTGTTGCGGGAGAGGTGCGCCGGCGCCCGGAAGTGGTGATAGCGCTAAGCGACGAGCCCACCATTGTGATAAGGGTGCGCAGGCATCGAAAAGTAGGGGACGAGTCTGATGGTGGGTAAGCATGCGTCGGCGTCCGAAAGTGGATAAACGGCTCAACAGATGGAGAAGAGGTGCGCTGCAGCGTAGCGAGAGAATGCTTATAATCAGGCCTGTTCTAACTGTCCTCTGGCCCCTAATTACAGTAAGGAAGTACCAAATGCTCGGCACCAGCAGTGACTATTATACCACACATGTCATTCCGGCCACATAACGTCCCATCCCTGGTGTTCTACCCTCATTTGTGTCTGAGCACACCGCACCGTCCTCTTTTATATGTTCGATCAATGATTGTTATCGATGGATCACTCACAAGAAACAAAGAACTACAAATCTTTTTTGTATTCATTCCAGGTTGAATCCGTTACATATAGCTACAATTAGCTATTTCAGACGAGAGGATTATAAAATTACTCTGAGGGCCGCAAGTATTTCTCTTTGATCAGTCCATGTTTGATGGGAAGGGCATTTAGTTAAAACGGAGAGAAAATCTGAGTGATCATAATTCTACTAGGATGGATGTGAGGTGATGTCATGCGAGCGAAGCGAGCATAACGAAAGATTTGGAAGTCTGGCGTCGGCCGGACGGCCAGAATGGTATTATATGTTAGAGGGCGGAGTTGCCTTTGATGCTCATACCTGTACAACAGTCACCTACTTCAAGATAATATTCGCAGGAGTATCTATTGAAATGCCAACAAAAGTATGACCTGGCGGTTTACTAGTACCCATCATAAACAGCGGTATCCATGAAAGAATAACACATTTTCATCGCAGAAGAGATATAATTAATTAACAATAATATTATTAGGATCAGTAATTAACAACAATGGTTCTGTGAATGGAATGTTGACCATAATATGACAGAAAAGAACAAGTTCTCACGAATCCCCACCCACAAAGAAAATCCTTACAAAGAACAGTATTCACTTTCAAATTGCTATTTGTCGGCATTGTTTGTTGGGTGAGGGGATTGATTCTTCAGCCTGAAGTTATGACTCAATTGTCGTTTCAGAGGCCTAAAAGTAGTTCACAGCTTCTATATCTTCAGCTTCCGTATCTCGGACCACCGAACAGCTCCTTCCACTCTGCTAGATCTCATCCTTTCCACATGCTTGCCACACAGGAAAGCATCCAGGACAAAAGATGAAGCCATTCTGAATTCTTACTTTTTTCTTACTCTATATAAAGAACAGGATCCCCTATGTCGCGTAAATAGGTGGAGAATTTGGATTTGTGTTGTATTTTTGAGCGCTACGCACTGCGACATCAACTGAAAAGCTCTGAAGGCATCGACGACGAGGAAAGATGGAGGAGGAAGAGGATGTGATTTCGCAGCACAGCACATGGCCCACCCAGCGGACTAGAAGTTGAAGCAGAGCCATCGCTGATGTACTGCAATTTCGCAAGACAACGACTTTTTATATGGTGGCAAAGGGAAATTTGTACAAGACAAATTGCACAAAAAAGGGAGGAAAAACCTATGAGAGCTTCCCTCGACTACCATATGGTACAGAAAAATTGCACTACTTCTCTTACATGAAAAATTTCGAGGCAGATCCACAGCAACTGGTTGATGATAAACTTTCACCTCTCTTGATCAGTCTCTCCTCATCGTCGAATTCCAGACAGAGTCGCTGGTGCATGAAGAACCCTCCGACCCAGCGGTCTACCGGTGCACAGTCAAGTGTGGTTTGTACTATTGATTCGTGTTTAACGCATACAGGAGCTAGTTCTGTGCTAACTTCAGATAAGGTTCAAAGTATGTAATACTAAATTGCGAGACAAAACTCACCGTTGAGATTGAACGTTCAGTGCTGCTCCTAATTGTTCGATAGTAGGCGTCACCGCTGTATAATTCCGCTTGTCGTCCCACTATATGCATAAGTCTACAGGGGAAAGTTGTTTTTATTGTTATAGCACCAGAAATACAGTCTTTATTGTACCAGTTCATAGATCATTAGTATCCGGAGTAAGGTAGGACGATGGGGTGATTCTGGCACGGGCTTTCCAGGAGCTCCGCCTGGTTGTCGAGGGAGGTGTGCGATCTGGTGCCAGCGGCTGACCAGCTGCATATGCTGGACCCGAAAATCACGGCCATCGTCAGTTCTAATTTTTTTGTATGGCTGCAGTAGGTTAGCAACAGCAATGAGCAGAAGGTGAGTTTTAGTGTGGAATGATGATGGCACTCGTCGTAGGCGCTATATAAAATACCCATTTATGGTATTCAAAGAATAGAGTTCATTCACAATTAACAATTTCACAAGAAAACTCTTCATAAGGAAGAAGGGCTTGATTACTCCAAGATTACCTCTCTTAAGGATAGAAACAAGTCACTTCTTCTACCGACGCTTGAATCAAGGCGAAACTTGTTTGATGTTTGTATGGTTCACAAAATTATTAAAGACGCTAATGGAACACATATTTGTGATTTTTACACTATAGTTCCGTCAAGAACGAGGGGGAGTCCGTACAAGATTTCGCATCGTAAACCTCAAACAACGTGTAGATTCACGAGTTTCACAGCCCGTGCAGGATCCATGTACGTATGTCTGAGCAAAATGGTAAAAACCAACTGTATGATTGCTTCATTTAAAAGTAGAGCTGCATTGAAACTTTTGACTTTTTAAATGACCACAGTTTACCTATAGACTATTCAACCTCGTTAACACTAAGCACTTGGCCGCACTTGTGTATTGCGTACATGTCAATTTTAGCGCTCTGTTCGGAGTCGCTTACAATAACAATTTCTAACGTCTGTCTTAAACAGACTATCGAAATAAATAAATAAATAAATAAATAAATAAATAAATAAATAAATGGTTAAACCTACCGATTCTTTCTGTGTCTCCGTCGTCACAATACAAAATGGCTACCTTCTGTTAAAAAATCGCTCCTTCAGGTGTTTTTCAAAGCGATTTTTCCACAAGTTTTTGGGGGATCAGTGAGCGGAATGCTGCTGAAATGATACTCTATTCTGTAACAGTCGCCCCATTCTTTCAAATCACCATAACTCCTCTCAAAGTCGAAATTTTCAATTTAACTAAATGAAAAACAATGCCATCTGCGCAACATTATCAATGCTGCTACACAACATGGCTCTTTCCTGAAAAAAAAACCTCATCGTTGATCTAATTTCTACTTCCTTACTTTTTATTGTCAAGTAGTAACTGCTTGCTATTTTTAAGGAATTGTATCAGCTTGTGATGTATCAAAGAGAGTACATAAGTGATGCAACAGTGGAATGTCGCCGAAATGAAAGTCCTTTATGCTGCGTAAAGCCCATTCATGGGGTAGGGTTAATTTCACACAGTCCTCCTAGCTTCGAGCACGCTGAGTTGGTTGGACATGGTCTGCACGGCATTGTACCCACTTCATAGATTGGATCATCGACGGATATGACGCTGAAATGAAGTTCTTAAAATAATTACTGACTTTTAACACGGATAAAAAGCGTTACATTCCTTGTTCTGAGTTTAACACTGCTTAGGGGAATTTATATTAGATGCTTTCTTGCGTGCGACTTTCAGACGCACGCATCCATTCGTGGAAAATTTTCTATGAGGACCGTTCAACGCGGCATGAAATTCTCAATAGAAAGAACGCGCGGCCGTCGCGAGGCCGTAAACGCATGCGACTGAGCTGCGACTGGCCCCTATTCTTCATCATATAGTCGCACGTGTGTCAATCGCACGCATCCAGTATTAACTGCCCTTTACGGTTCATGCGAACCCTAATTGAGTAGGATAATTGTACTTCGAACTCCCTACTTCTATTTATCAAGCGATTGGAAGTGAAGTTCCAAATTTCTCAGTCAAGCACACGATGTAAGCGAACATCCTCGTCGAAACATATGATTTTCGGTAAAATTTTTGGTTCTTCAACAGGAAAGAAGAACTGTGACAGTGCAGATTCCAAATGACTTGCAGCTGGGCGCAACACTGACGCAGCCGAGACGCATGCGTATGCTGCCTCGCGGCCGCCGCGCAATCTTTCCATTGAGGACATGCATTCTGGTCTTCATGGAAAATCTTTTCTGGAAGCGTGCGTCTGACTAGTATAAATTGCTATATGGAGAACATTCTATTATTTGTTCCCTGAAACTCAGGGAGCGAATAATGCTAGTGGTGCTAAACGTAGAACTTACTTGTTGTAGCGGCAGTCTATCAAAGTAGTTCCCTGTTTTAGGCATGTTTTCACTGCACACCCTATCTCTGTTGTCTTGTCATGAGCGATCTGAAATTCTTTGAAAATTTATTTTTGCTTGTGCAAGCGGAACTTTCGGGCTTAAAAATAATATAAGCACTCATATTTATATTATTTATATTATTTACATATTTAACAAAGATCGAGAACCAACACGGTCATCATTTAACACTCAAAAAAAAGAGCAAGAATGATGATCGATTCCCAACAAGTAAGCTTTTTACTGTTGTACCTTTTCGTACCCGAGGAGGAATTAGAACATTGTTCTATCAACGGGGTAGGACCGAACTCAGAATACGTTTCTTGCTACTGGAGCGTGTTCAGATTACATAACCCCAACCAGAGATCTTGCGATCCCGTCGTCTTTTGGTCAGTTTAGACACATAGTGGCGAAGAAATTGATTGGGACATTGAGTAAAAGTGTGTCATGTCCTTTGTTTTTTTTTTCGACGTGTTGTCTTCTACTTTTCAGAATGTTTCCCCCTTCACTGGTTGGGTTCATGGTGCTATTTTACGTGCTGTTGTACGTCTTCCTCAAGAGGTGTAATAGATATAATAGATAGACGCTAAGTACAAATGCTTTGGAAACGCGAGGATGTCTGGGATATGAGGCGTTTGGTGAAGCTTTGTTAGAAGCACAAGGCATAACTTACATTAGCAAAGTATTTAAACGGACCCTGCTGCATTTCATTTGTATAGCTGAGTTCGTCACCAAGGCCAGTAGCTTCCAATGGCTGCCACCATTCTTTCATTGCCTGAGTAAAGCGAGAGTGAGCAGTCACACAAGGTAAAGTCTTTGGTAGATTTTCATTCACGAACGAGTGTCTTCTCATGAACTTCAAAGACAATGCGGTACCTCTTTCATGGCGTCGACATGTGATAGTTCGTAGCTGCCCTTCCAAAAGCTCTCTCCGACTGGGGGATCATTTTCAGGAACCTCCTTATCACAACTGATGTAATTCAAAGCCGCGTCCTCGAGCGTTTTCACGTACACCTGAAATCCTGGCATTATGGAGCAGGCATAGTCAAGCGATAGCAACATTACCAATTTGTTCATGGTCTTTGCTGGTTTTGCGTAATAAATCTTTTTGTCCACTGCCCACCCTGTTGCCAGGAGCCTCCTGAAAAAAACATTAATGTATTGTCATTACTTATTACATTGCGACAGCTCGTCCTGAGATGAAAATAATTACATTGACCGTATTCACCATATTATATTGAGCTATGGCACAAAAATAAAGAGAAGCTGTAAGGAAACGTCGGAACAGTATAATAAAATAGGATTAATCGGGAAGGGAATTCTATAGAGCTACCACGGAAAACTATTTTCGTTATTTACTTCAAATTATTATAACCCTTCCTCTCTTAGAATGCTATACCTAGTTGATGACATTTCTTCCTGTGATTCAGCCACATCCTGGAAGGAATATTCCAGCTCCCATATCAAACTTACCTGTTGCGGGTTTCGTCTATGAGTCTTTTGTCTCTTAATTTTGTTATAAAACTGCTACCTGTAGTAGTTATGCATGTTCATAGCCGTGAGCCTGAAGTCGTCCGTTATGTCCTCACTGCATCCACTGCATACCTTACTCACTTTGTCAACAACTGTAAAGTCACATCAATCAATCAACAATTTAGAAGCAAGATATTTCAACTACAATGCATCACTCTCTCATCAACTTCAAGTAGGTGCAAAGACCTCTGCTGATTGTTGTCGAGTGTCACACTATCCGCCCTACTCCGAGCTTTCAAATGACATGGCAGTAACACCTTTCAGGCGCTGTTGCAGCTTTTGGTTTATGTTATTGAAATATGTAAGCACTCTTCTGATCAGATCTCACGTTTGACCATCTTTGAATTTTGGCATTGTAGACCGATTATACCCATCTTGACACAAGGCAAAAAAAATCATCACTTCACGAGGTAATTTTGTCTCACTATGGTTCCCAAATTAGCGAGTTGCTATGGAAGCGGCTCGTGAGAATTTTTTGCGTATTTTTTATCATTTGTAAGGTAGAGATTATAGTGTTTTCTTTGTTGGTAACATAAATATTATCTAATTTCATATTTCAAATAATGATCAGCACTGGCAAGGAACCTTTCATACGTGAAATATCAGAATGGTATCCCCATTTTTTATGCCCCTCATCACGTATACTGAACCTATAAATGCCTCGAAGTTATAGTCCAGCTTTGATCAGTGATACTATCCTAACTTTTCAAATCGCTGTGACATGCACTTGGATTTCCAAACAATACTTCATTTGATACTTTGTCATAATAAGAGCTGTGACCGGGCCCATCCAGTATGTTGTTCTCTGTATTAAATAATGTGGTTGCATGGAAGAGCCGTAGAAAAAAAGCGGTTTTGCGAGTGGAGGAATGGCGTGATGCACCATGTGCATCACGTCGCCACACAGGCGGAAGGCCGTGATGCACCATGTGCATCACATTGTCCGCAATGTGTTAATATCCTATTTTCACTGAGGAAGGAGATCGACGTTCGTTGAAATAAGCGCTACTGGCTTATTGCTGATGGTATCGCTTTCTTCTGCAGTAGGTAGAGAGCGTGAACAGTTAGCTTTATAACACGGACATGTATTCCTCCATTGGCAGAAATAACTTACCAGGTTTGAATTCGTTGGTGCATAGCCCTGCTACGCAAGCAGGCAGGCCGCAATCTGCGCAGAGGTCCGCTATGGAACTACCAGGGTTGTAGAGCCTATTGGTTCCTACACTGCAACAGTATGTTTGAAGCACTGAGATATGTACTTCTCAGAACACTGACAGCAACATACTCTTTCTGATAGAAGCAGAGAAGATAGAAGGTTTTCCCGCACATTTTGTACGTGCATGCCAAATTCATCGAAACGGAGTAAGCCATCTACGAGATGTCATTTACGAAATTTCGTTCAGATAACTATTCAGAAGTCGCATTCGTTAACAGCGTTACCTGAGCGAACGCGTCATTGCCGGGCACGTATTGTTGATTCTCCTGTAATTTGATGCCATTCCTCCATAACTCCTTAACCAGAGTTACGGCAATTTCAGAGGAATTGCAAGTTGCTCCCACGGTTGTCCTGAAGTTGTGGCAACAGAACTCTCCAATCTACAGAATTGTTTCTCAAAAGTAGAAAAACGCTCACGTTGCATTTATAAACCCAAGTTTACCATTACCGCTTATTGTCGGTGCTGTTGGCGGATTCGGACAGCCCTGAGCTGCAGAGTCGGCCATCTCTTCCATATTACAGTCCCAAGCCTGAGATATGCACTATATGTCTTTGCGTAGGAGTGAAAAACCATTCACCTAAACGTGAGAGAGGAAGCGTTCGTACGACAGTTTCTGAGGTAAACTTAAAAGGACAGTATTGTTGGACCAGCTGTCTAGTGAAGATGATCCTATATCTTCTTCTGTTGTAAAAAGAATGATAACGTATTGATTTTCATTTCGCAGACGATGAAGGTCCGTCTATGTTCCCTGTCCTTTCATCATAGCGCATAGACAATGATGGAGGGTGGATAAGCAGGTTTGCGACGAGAACTTATCGAAGGCAGCACCCACGATAATTTTCATGTCGAAACTTTTGAACGTTCTGGGGTTTGAACGATAGTCCCAGTAGTTCTACGCAAGTTGCACCACCAAAGGCATCCACATTCTCGAGATATAACAAGTTGAACATGGGATCCGGGGATCCCCAGGCGAGTTGTAGCGGAGTGCGAATCAGCTGTTCTCTGCCCCAATCTGTCAGTTTTCCAGAGGTAACGCTTGTTTCTAATGCTCATTTCGGAAAGTTCCCCAGTGTGGTAATCTGCTTCCCTCTATTTAGGTGCTCTTAATTGTTATTCGACCATATCATCCTTTGTTTTACAACTCAGAATTGTCAAATTTTCACGTATAGTGTGAATTTCAGTCTTTTGGCTCTTTACACTTAACCATATGTTTTACTTCTTTTCAGGAGGAATGTTTCTGCAGTGAACATTCTAATTCCTTTTCGTTTCTGATTTTTCTTCTCTAGAGAAGCTGCAGAATTAGTCAAATATCCACTTGCGCTAAGAAATTTGTCGACAACAAAGGCGCGTTATCGACTTTCTTGATCTACTCCAACCGCGTAACTCGCTAGCTTGCTATAATGCAGCAAATTGGTGGTATCCAAAAACCATTTTGCCATGAGTTCTGGGAGAAATGACCCCTTTATCTATGTTCCCCATAGCCGATTACCCAAGGATGCGTTGAAACCTGGGTAACGAATTTTTTCGAGGGTGCTGCCTTTAATGGATGGCGTAAGAATCTTGATCAGTTAAGAACGAGGGTGTGCAGGCTGCGCTCTAGGGTAGATTTCCCACCACTGGCTACTAGCGAATCCGTAGCACACCAGCGCATTCGCTAAGAATTCCTGTGTACCCATTTCATACTTTTCACAAACGTTTTTTTAATCACCAACTGCTACCACGAGGTTCCACAATCGATGTTTTGACCATCTTTGGACATTACGAATTTTCAACTTCTACAACCTTGAAGCCACACGTTTCTTCAGCAATAGTCATTAAGCCACATTCAATAAAGCTGAATCATTTATTTACGATGTGCCTGTAGCACAGTGGCAAAGAAAGAGGCCCATGTGGTCAATGGTTCGACCCCGCCCTATGCTAGCCAAGCTTTCCACACCCATGGGGTCGCTAAATTGGTACCAGAGGAGTCTGGGCTGAATCAAGCGCCGACTCGGCACATCGAACGCCCCCACAGGTCACCGTGTCAGGCACATATGCCTTGTATGCCTCTACGATTTTGAGCTGATGTCGAATGCATGGAACGGATTGATAGAGGGCGACCACTTTATCCTTCATTCCTTGTTTATCCATAGACTTACCAGTTTATTCATATTTTTTGCAAAAGGCATGGGCCCGTTTTTTCCTTGTTCTTTTCCGAGTGCAAGGTTTCCTCGATTCTCGTTGTGGAGAGTGAGCATTTTTTCTCGCCATTCGTCGGATATCAGTGAGTTCTTGCATCCAAATTCTGAATGTAGTACGACATGGTATTTCCGCATCGTCATGATCGTCCAATACAAACAAATATTTGCTCATAGGACGTTTGCAACGACAACGTACTTGTTGCCTCTGCAGCGGAGATAGCGTGCAGTAGTACGATGAGTGATACCTGTAATGTCAACACCAAGAGCACTTTGCCTTTTGTGATTTATAACTTTCTTGTTCGCAATAACGTTAGGTGCTAGGATTCATCATCATGAGACTATGTCTATCATGGGTAACATGTAGGATCAGTAGCAAGACAGAGTGATCAGTTTCTGACTCTTTTCCGGGCATAAATACGCCTTGGAAAGAATTCCTGAGAAGGAGAAGTGCTGGAGAGAGGGGTGGTGCTGCATTTGTAACCGAACATATACATTCAGTTACAGTTTTCCGAGCTAATCTCAGATTAAAATACCTCATCTATGTACTTCGGACTCTTGTGTGAAAAGTTACGCAGTTCCCGGGCGTATAGGGCTTGCTTGTCAAAATTTGTTAGACAGCATGAACGAAAGAGATACTCAGCGAGTAACACCAAGCTTCTGCAGCTGTCCCAGGTCTTTCGTCTGATAAAATGAATATGAGATGTGCCCTCGTAGCATAGTTACAGTGGTCGTCAATGGCGGTGACCCGTCGGCGGCCTCTAAACGCGGTGCGACCGCGCCGCTCGAGCAGGAATCCTCTCCGGGACATCAACTTATGGGATTTCCTTGATAGTCAGCCAGTTTTCTTATTAGTTACCATCAAATGTGATGAACAACTCTCAAGAAAATCCAGATTCGTCACTGCGGTGACGATTCCACCATGAGCGGCGCGGTCGCGCCGCGTGTTTTTCGAGGCCGCAGACGGGTCACCGCAATTGATGCGCACTGTACATGTACAGTCCTTCTCAAAAAGATAGACGGATTGCGCGTGCGGTCCCTTAGCGTCGCGGCTGCAGAATCGCGGCGGGACCGGCTCGACCCTCTCATTTGGAGCATGCTCTCTCCGCATCCCTCGTTCAGGTCCCGCCGCGATGGTGCATACGCGAAATCCGTCTATCTTTTTGAGAAGGACTGTATGTGTGCATTTACACCTACTTAATGTGTGTGTGTGGGGGTGCATGTACATGGACACATTGTCAAAATTCACAGCACAGACATTATAAGTTTCCTTTACAATATTGATGAGTCCTCATGGATGAAATTTATAATATACAAAGTTGTTGTTATATTAGGTTGCCGATGTCGTAGATTACGTTTTCCTTTATCATTTAATCAACTTCGATAACGTCTCGAAAGAATCCCTATGTACTTCAAAAGCACAATCATTCTGCCAGATTCAAGGACAATCAAACACGGAAACTGCTAGTATAATCAACGTTCAAATTTGTGGATATGCATGCTCATCCTAAATTTTGCAGTGGTAACATAAAGAGGCTTACCAGCCAAGTGACACTCATGACGGTAGGCAGAGTATAGGTTGATGTGCGTGGGTGCTCATCTTTTATATGGGCAAAATTTTAGGAAAAAATTCAATAAAACTAACATAGAAGTCATCGTTGCTCGTGCCGATCACTAACAAGCGGATGGACAACGTGATGGCGCATTGCTTTCATCGCAATAGTTTTTTCCAGCTGACAACTCTCCATTTTGCATTGAACTATGCATGAATACTGTGCACTATACTGCACAAAAACAAGGAACAAATCCGTTGGCAGTTTGGTTTCGAAACAGATCTGATGGACCATTCGCTTGGCCTACACAAGCACTCTGGTAAATGTCGATGCAGCCGCGAGTTATCCCTTTGTTTAAATCATTTCGCATGAATTCTATGCCCTTAATGGAAATATTTCGGTCCATTTGCAAACTCGTGCTAAGCGTCATACCTAAAAAGGGTTGCAAGGCTGCTGCGTGGCATTTCGACGGCCATGGCACCATGCAGAGGCCTTGCGACTGGGTTGCGTGGCGACTGCGTGGCGATTGCAAGCGTTTGGATCGTGGTGACCACGAGAACACATACACACTGCAAATCTATCCATCTGAGCCAATGCATCTGGTATAGCGGTGGATTCAGTAGGCAAACCCAAACCTTTAGTTGCATATACCTTAAATGTTGTTAATCGCAGTGATGTGAAGCAATACGTAGTCTGGTAATTCAGAAAGTACGTCTTTGTTTGCACCTAGTGCTGTTTACTGCTCACTCGGCTGATCGTCAGGTTTCATCCAATCTCACACGAAACAAACACCACATGCAATTTCGAGCAGCAGTGCCTTAAATCGTCAAATTCTTAAAGGACTCACAAAAAGACTTAAAAAGAGTGGCTTGGCAAAAAAAAATCGACGGCTGTTAATGGTCCAGACACGGGAATATTCAGCGGTGATACATTGACTCGCGAACCGCGCTCCAATGTCGCGAGGTTCTCGGCCAGTGGCTACACATGTCGGGAACTGCTGGTAACACATTAGCATCTTGGTTGTTGCG
>JARK01001530.1:18767-76608 GCA_000688135.1 Ancylostoma ceylanicum
GGCACGTGATCGCATTCTTTCATCATGGGCTCAGCCCGTAGACACTGTTCAAGGATGAGGCGAACCTGGCGAGGCAGTCGGCCGATGTTTCATCATAAGTGCATAGAAGTAGTGGAAGTCGCATCCCCACCCACCGTCGCTGGTTCCGTTGATCAAGACAGTGATGGATACAGTCGCCAATGATAAAAGCGAGAGAATTAGACAGTGCTTTCTGGATTTCGCGCCGGGACCACCGCCCTGCGCTGGTAGTCCCGCGCCTTCCCGGTGAGAGACAGTGTTTACGAGTTTTCAGGCTGCATAATGTACGGAGCAGGATTATCACTATGCGGTGCTATGCGTCTCATGGCAGCATTATGTGGCGCTCAGATGCCTGATCGCGGCGGTGCTCTGCGGTCCACAGATGTCCGATCGCGACTGTAGGAACGCGGTACTGTAGGGACGCGACTGGGTCCACCGATAGAGAAAAATAAGTCAGCACTCAGCATTGTGGGAAACTCTTGGGTGAAGATGGTGCGCCGGAGATCAGTAGCGTAGAAAAGACCAGATCACGGGTTTGTCGAAGGAGTACGGGTGCGCTTCAGCTCAACAGTGTGGGAATCGTCCAGATACGGTAAAAAAATCCTATGATAAAGAACGGAAGGATATGTGATGAAGAATTTTCAATCAGGGCTACCATCAAGATTGGAAGCCCGAAGTTAGCTGGGCTGCCAGAATGGCAGAATATACGCATTTCATAGGTGGGGTTTTGTATTGGAGCACAGCTTCGCTTTTTTTTTTCTTTTCGCTTTTTTTATTTTCGCTTGTTTCCTAATTTTCTGGGGACTCCGAAAATGTGAATACTTTGCAAATACTTCAAGTGGCTGCTCCACTCCACTTTCTAGCGTCCCGAAGGGGCGCTAGTGAAAAAAAAAGTTACATTTAGCTTTCAATCTTCCACGAAGATGCGCCACAATGCGGATGTTGAAAAAACACGACAAGTTCTTGTGAGAAAAGTGTGAAAACCAACGAATCATTGCGGAGAATCGGGCGCTGGCCGCGTTTCTGTTTGCATTACAAATTCCAAGATCATTGGCGAATAATGAACGACAACAACTTGATTTTTCCATCGGGGAGCAAAAGAAGAGTCGTATTTTCTCACGGGCCAACACTGGGTGTGCTTCTTTTCCTTTCGCTTACGTTTTGTTTTGCCGGGCTAGGTGTTTTTCAAATGTGTCTTTCTTTTTATACTCTTGTAGACATCCTCCCTGCTGTAACGTTGATTACATTCTTTTTTAGAAGTATCGCATGATATTTCCTTTTCTATGAGTAAAATTGTCTTAAATTGTCTCGTGCACATCATTGATGCAATGTCAGCAAAGGCAAATGTCATGTTACACGGAATGAATGCTCATATTTATTCTGAACCCAAACCCAAAGAACTACATTGAGGAAAATAAAGAGAGTCAAATGAAGCACGTCTATGGTGTAGCTGGAGCTTCACACAGTCCTCCAAGTTTCGCACATGTTGTGCCGCTTGGGCAAGGCTTGCATGGCATCCTACCAGCTTTGTAGATGGGGTCGTCAATGCCTATTGCGCTGAAATCGGATGTGTTAAAGGCAGCACCCACGGAAATTTTCGCCTCTTAGATTTTGATCCCCTCATGATCCAATCGATTGTGGGGTCAATTTTGCAATAAGAGTACCAGTTAGAACTTTCCCAATAATGAGTAATGACAGGTAAAACCTGGATCAACAGGATCAGTAGGCAGTAAGTTTTACGAGTTTTCATGCTAATACCGCGCTCCAAAATCATTCTTGGAGCGCGAAAAATGGCAACTATCAGCTGATTGAGCAGTGATTGCAGCTGGGAGTCTTTTATATTAACGTTTTCTTACCTCATTTCGACCACAATTTCATTTTGATCCTCAACTTTCCGATATTTACTGCCTTCCCACCTCTTATTGGTCTCTGCAAACCCTTTTTCTCACTCAGGACATCCAATTTTTCAAATATTGCGCGTATCTAAATTATTTAGCTTCAAAAACTACCGTATGGTCTTGTTCTTTTCCCTAGTCATGTTTTTATTATGAACATCCCATATTCTTTCTCATTGTGCTCTTTCTTTTTCAAAAAACTGCTTTACCAGCCAAATATCCGATAGCGCTAAGAAAAAAGGTGGCAATGATGGTTGCGTTATCGACTTTTTTGTTCGACCCCATAGGTGCAACTCGACCGCCATGCTCTAACCTACCAAGATTGAATCACCCAAAAACCTTTTTTGCATGAGTTTTGGTTGGATTGGGGACTTCAGCAATACTCCTCATGCTCAAAAATGTAATTTTGCGCTACAATCTCGGAAACCGAATTTTCCGTGGGTGCTGCCTTTAATGAGGCCATTCCGAACCTTTCTAATGAAGGCCCCCAGGAAAGTACGACATTTCATTCTCCATCTCAAAAAGCGTATAGCGCATATGATTCTTTCATACACGATTGCACCCCTCTGCTAGCAGGACGCGCAGCCAGTGATGCGGCGCGCCAGGCCAGTGGTGGATGCAATCGTGAAGAACGCTCCCTAAATCATCGTCTCAATAAAAATGTGGTCGTCACTGCGTTCTAGTGTACCTTCTGAATGGCGCTCCCTAAATTAGCAGCTCTAACTTCAAAAACGGGCTTTGAAGTTCAGCATTCTTAAGCAGACAGAAACATGCCGTTCTCTCTAGCATCTAAGTAAAAACGTCTACATATAAAAGAGCCTATTCAGTAGTTTTTCTATAGTTGTAACCTACTTGGACATTAAATACACCAACTCACGTGCTATAGCGACAGTCCACCACAGTAAATCCCTGCGCAGAACATGTTTTTACTGCACAACCCATCTTTGTGGTCGCATCATGAGCAACCTGAAATTCTTCGAAAATGTGATTTTACTTATAAGCTAGGTAGTTCAGAGAAGGTATAAACACTCAATCGTGGCACACAACAAACCAAACATTAAACTTGTGAACGTGATAAGAAGTCGTGCAGAGGTCCCTTCTTGAAGTCTGGAAAGAAAAATTTAATTTACGTTGGCAAAGTATTTGAATGGTCCCTGCTGCATCTCGTCTGTGAAGTCAACGTTCTCACCAAGGCCAGTAGACTCCAGTGGCCCCCACCATTCCTTCATTGCCTGAAGCAGTTTACAAATAAAAAGAAAAGCATAATTCAGGAGATTTCTCTTTTTTCGACGCCAGGTACTTCACATTTATGCTACAACAACTATGACACACGTACCTCCTCTATGGCTTCGACATGTGACAGTTTGTAATCTCCCTTCCAGTAGTTCTCCCCAATGTCACCTTCGGGTGCTGTTGGACAAGTTTGTGGTGTAACAGCGTAGGCATAAGCTGTGTCTTCATGATCTTTGTGATAGACCTGATATTTTTACATTACTTTCTTGAATGCATAAGGAACAACCACATCAATTTTACCAAGGCGTTCATCTCAGTGGCTGGTTTCGCATACCCTATCTTTTTGTCTTTTGCCCATCCTGTAGCCAGAAGCCTCCTAAGACAAAAGCGATTTGCTCACCGAGCTAGTATTTACTTCTTTTTCATGCTGTTACCTGTAATAGTTATGCATATCCAAGGCTGTGACCCTGAAGTCTTCTGTTATATCCTTATCACAGGTAGGGCAGACTGTGCTCTTCGTAATGACAACTGGAACAGAAATAGCAAGATTCAGTCCAAAGACATCGACATCCAGATTCACGCTGCGAGTTCTTTGAAGTGTTTAAGTATTTCCCACAAACTTTTTTAGTCCTTCATTTTCCTCTGTACTCCAAGACTGGTGCGCTACTCCTTGTTCTGGGAAAAACAGTGGTGCAGGAGAAAGTATGGAAACCTTTCTTCTTTTCCAGTACAACCAAAACCTCAGAAATTTACATATTCAGTGCGTCAAGGAGTGTTTTTCGTCAATGCAATTATGCACATACTCCACACTAACTTCATCGCTTACGATTCGAATTTTAGCAATAGATGCTTCGAGGCTCTTACTTAATTTTGCTCAATTTTTTTAAAACAAACTCAGCACAAAATTATTAGACGAAATACTTTTCTAATATTGGATATTCGAACTTTTTTTGCAAATACTTACTAGGGGTGTAAGGAGGATCGCACAACGCATCTGTGCATAGCAAATTATTAGCAGCATCTTTGTCACAGTCTTTGCAAACCTCGTCGGGCTTATTAGTAGGTGTGTAGAGATTATCACCTTCAGCTACCTTGGTTACCGCACTGTAATAATATGAATTAGTTAATGACATTTTTCTAAACATCTTGACAGCAACGTACTCTTGACCATAGAGGCAAAGCAAATAGAAATTTCCCCCACATATCTGGTTTGTGCACCCAAAGCCCTTCGATTCAGAATAGGCCATCTAAAATAGGACAACTCAGCAATTTTGCACTGAAACTGCTTCTTTCGATAAAGGAAATCATGAGAGCAGCCAGCACCTGAGCAAACTTGTCGTTATCTTTCACTCTTTTTTGATCTTCTTGTTTTTTTGCTCCTTCCTTCCACCATGCTTTGATAAGACCGTCTGCAGTGGTGACAGAATTGCAATCCTTCGCTTTTACTTTCTTCCTAAAAGCGAAGCAGATGACAACGTTGGTTTCTTTATAGAAGTTTAGAATGGTGAGGAGAATTACGATTCGAATATTGATCCAAATTTTGCAGCTGGATTGGAGCCTGGAATTTCTGGTATGGTAGGTGATGCAGGGCAACCCTTCAATGCAGCTTCGGCCATTTCTTCGATTGTGCAGTCCCAGTGCTGAAAGGTGCAAAAAATAAAAGGCGCCATGGATTTTGCTTTCGTTCTTCCTAACTCTGAAGAAATTAAAGTCTTTCACCACTATAAATCCGCTACAGAACCGAAATTGAAAACACCATATTTTCTCAAATTGCTGGAATATTTTCCCCCTGAAAGGGCAAAGCGCTTCCTTCTTCCTCCTGGACAATTTCCTTGTGAAATCTCTCCAAACGTATCCATTGCTCTCGAACGATTTTAGTGGTTATTTGGTTAGGAGTTGTTTGCTAGTACATGCTACGTATCTTGCGGAAGGTTAGCTCCTTCTAAAACACATGCGCAGTTTATTTGCCATGGCTTAATCTTTTCCTAAAACGTACCCAGGATAGTTTTCTATGCTGTGAATTTAGGGGGAGGTAGACTTGTTATTTACTATCTTACCATTAGCTCAGTTTTTGTCGACGTGGGAAGCATCACACCGTCCTTTCCAGCTTGTTTACCTTTAGCAAGAGTCTTTCTATATTTGGTGTGAAGCTCGTACACTTTCTCTCGCCATTCATCGGAGATGAGTGAGTTCTTGCAGCCAAATTCTAGAATAGTGCTCATTATTTGATCGTTGAGTAATCACCAGCATATGTGCTGCATGCACATGATTTATACATCGTCTAATTTGTGTTGAGTTTTTTTTTTTAAATTTTTATTAAGGTTGAAAGGACTGGAAGAGTGCAGCTCTATTACTTACCTGTTGTTCCGCTTGCGGAAATTATTTGAAGTAGTGCCAGAGACACAGTCTGTAATGAAATGGTGTTCATTAACATGAAGCACTTCATAAGTATGAATACTGAACTGTTCTTACATACAATTATTCGTCCCATTCATCGTTTCTGCGTCTTTTCTAATGTTAATAATTATTTACTCGAGACTTTTGTGAATTAATTGAATGATCCTTATTGTTCGACCAGTCTTACATTTTAGGCTCTTTTTCATACACTATATCTTGAGCAATTCCAACACTGAAGCGCTTTGGGCATAACATTGGCCCTGGCCACTTTCGAGCTATTTTGCAGAAAAAAGTATAAACTCTGATGTGAGTAACGAGATATAAAGAAAGCTGGACGAAGGCTAGTTCACTGATCAGGCACCAGGAAGTTCTGTCAGTAATTGTCATCAACCGGAAAAATGCGAGATTATCAATGAGAATGACCTAGTGATAGGCGAAGCCTCCGTTAACCGTCAACGGATAACAATGATGTGGCTGTAAGTTTTGAACTAATTGCTGAGGCAAGAAAAATGATTAATCTTAAAATAATTAAATTAGATTAAAATGAAAAAGAAAAAAAATTAATCCAAGCAGCATTCGTTTGATTCATGACAGAAGACTTCTGTCATTGCTCTGAGCAGCAAGATAATCACAGTGTTATAAATATGATCATTTTGTTTGGTCTGGAATTAAAAAGATGTTAACCGCAATGAAGGACCACAACGGGCTTGATCGTTGCTCATTCCAAGTGCAAGAGCGTGTGTGTGTCGTTACAGCTTGAAGTTTTCTTGGATCCTTAGTAAAGTGTCATGGCGGTAAGGTCAGGTGTCTGCACATCTCGTCGCCACATTTGGGGCGATGATCGCACGTGCGACGATCTTCCAGCACTGTGAGATGGGAGATCGTCACCATCTGCGGCAGTGCTGGGAGCATGCATGCGTGAGGCACTGATTTCCTCGCCCAGGAGGGCGATGATCGCCAGGTTTTGACGACTAGATAGCGTGCGTAGCGAAGAGACACAGAGTGAAGTACTCGTAGCATCTCACACGGAATATGGTGATGGTGTGAAGCTATGTGAACTCAGGAGGGCGAATGGCACGGAATGCACATTATCTGACGAAATGAGTCATCTCGGCTTTTCGCTTGTTCAATCCGGGGTGGGGGGTTAAGATTCAGCAGGGTTGGCGCCATCCTCGCGCCTCTCGGACACTCCTACAGAGGCTTTACATCAGGCATGTACAAATAGAAAGCAATTGCAGCTGCAGTAGCAGAGGATCTATCAGTTTGGCTCCATAACCAACTAAGTAGTCCTCAACCAAATCTGTTGTTGAATCGCGAAAGGGCAATTTATACTGGATGCGTGCGACTGACGCGCGTGCGTCTACATGATGAAGAATAGGGGCTAGCCGCATCGCAGCTCAGTCCCACGCGTTTGCGGCGTCGCGACGACCGCGCCTTTTTTGATCGAGAAGTTCTAGCCGTGTTGACCGATCTTCATAGAAATTCTTTCGCATATGGATGCGTACGCCTGATAGTCGCATCTGGTATAAGTTGCCATAAAGTCAACCAAATAGTTTAGACTGGTCGTTGGCTGGCCGAACTTATCCGGAACAACCGAAGGAGCTGGTTTTCAGTGGTTCACTTCGTCCATCAAGACAATGCGGGATCCCTGCTATAAGTGATACAGAAAGGACGAGAACAATGAGCGTGCGAACTAAAGCGATCAATGAGAAATACAGACATTTCAAAACACCTACAGTCGTTCCAAAAATTACTTGCCTCCGGCATCCACCGCCCGTCTGCTGAGCTGCGCCGTGCCTCCAATGCACTATCATGAGTGCTGCGACGTGGCTCAGTCAACGCGCAGTGTAGCGGGAGGCAAGTGTTTTTTTTTTTGGAAAGACTATAAAACCAGAAATTTGAAAAGTGCGATATTGTGTAAGTGGATATTGTGTAATCCACGTAAAGAGCACGAAGCTGTCTTTGACAATTAAAACACGTCCTAGCTTGTTAATCGCTGTGGTTTTAACTGTCTTACAGGTTAAAACGACATGGAATGATGTGGGAGTACGTGTTACACATGTTTTGAACAGTGCGGTACGCACAGGTGGCAATCGCACACGATTGATTCATTATGGCGCTGATCGCCACGATCATCCCCACACGAGGTGCGATCATCGCCATCAAGATGATGTGCGATGATCGCCCTCGACACTTTACTACGGGCCTTGATTTTACAACAGACTGGAGACTGGGTAACGACTTACCAACCAAGTGGCGCCCATCGTTGCTTGATGAGTGTGCTGTTGTGCACGTTGAGGCTACTCTTTTATGCAGCCGATTTGGATAGAAAATTCAATTATGCTCGCGTGTAACGAAAAGTCATCAGTAATTAGCTTCACAAACTGCCGAACACAAAACAATCCGGTGAGCGGACGAAAATTCATATTCATCGCTCAGAGCATTCATCCCTATGGTTTTTAGCTAAAATTTTCGAAATTTCCGTCGAATACAATACACATACTGTACAGCCGGGCAAAATTAGGAAAAAAGTAGTTAACAATGGCTTCTGGTGGTTTGATTTCGGAACATTTCGAAAGAAAGGTTCACTTAGCATTTAACATATTGCAGTCACGAGTTAAACGCTCTAGGACATCATCGAACACGATTTTCGAGCTCCGTTGTGGAAACAATTCATTCTAGTGCTGGTACTGAGAAGCGCATGTAACTGAAATCACGGTCGAGACTATGGTAAAAATTTTGACATGCTTCTAGCTGCACACTATGAACCCGCCAATAAGAGGAAGACACTCAACCTTGAAGGCAGTACATACATACTACATGCTTGTGTTGGTCCGTACTGCACTAGCTGTGATGGAATTGATGGAATTCGACCAAGAATGATCTTTCTGGAGATTTTCACTGCACGCTTCTATGCAGACTCAAATCACATCCGTTGCTGAAAACTCTGCAATGAGCGTTTAATGTGTGAACAAAACAGAACAGTGAGTGGCAATCAATGTCAATTTTTCAAAAGTACTTCACGTCAATTATTCCCCGATCTGTACGTACACGTCGGCATATGTCATTTACCAGATAGCTTCAGTTTTCAATTTGACTGATTGTAAGCTAAAACTCGCAATCCTCATGCAGGATGTTCGTCTGCTTCATGCCTGTCCCAACCTATGAATCTCTTAAAATTTCTATCGACTGGCATCATTTCTCTGTGACCCCCTGTGATGTTTAGAGGCGATAAGTGTGGCGTTGGATTGTGCTTGTCTATGCATAAGGCGTGGTGGGCCTGCCCAGGGAGGCGGCCACGACGTTCGCCGCGGCGCATCCGCGCAGCACGCGTGCGTTTCTTCAATCCAGGTTGGTCTTTCACATCAAACGCATTGAATGATACCGGTGTCCGCCTCCTTACAGGGTGTTGTCTTCTATAGCATGTATTAGGTTGTTGCAAAATCGATGTCGGATTTTTGGACCACAAACTTTGGAATAACGCTTTGCAATGCGAAGTGGTGTTTCCACCATATATTTTGTACTTGTTCCAAAGCTCATTTCTTCCTCTTCCTGCCTATTCATTTTTGTTCAGATCCACATACTTTTGCTGTGGTTTTTGGGCTTGAATTAAAATGTACTCGTCCGCTAGAATTTGTCCCAAACTGTTTCGTGAGCTCGAACTCGATGGCAAGAGAGTGGCTTGCACATGAAATATTACCAACCTATGCAGGAGGGAATGCTCAACAAAATGGTAGGCCAGTGTTCGCTGAAGTCATTTAGTATTAGAGACACGTGAATCAGAGTTATGGACTAAAATTCGATGACGTCAACGCCGTTTTGACAGCACCGGTAGAAGCTATCACCAGGAGACATGTTCCGTATCTCGAAGGTAGCCTTGAGGTTCATTAATCCATTATTTCTGGGGCCATCGGAGAAACGAGCATGATGGGAAAACTGAACAAGTGGATCCAATTCGATTGTCATCCAGTATTTTACAGTGGCTCAAGACCACACTTTTCACTCAAGACGCTCTGGAAGTAAATGCAGGCGCAGATCAAAACTCTTCCGTATATGCCTGACTCATCGGACTCTTCCCCTACCGACGACCGCAAATTCAAGCGGTTGGACTCATCTCCGAGAGGAGGAGTAAGCCGCAAAAATACACTACTTCAAAACGACCTCGCCGATATTTCTGGGTCCAAAAAGCTTTGCTTTTTGTATGATGCAACAAAAACTTAGCTGAAAGATGGCAAAGATGTGACGATTCAAATGAGTGATAAATCTGCGGAAAAGGTTAAGTTTCTGCAGAGTTACGACAATTCAAAGTCAACTTGTCGAAATCCGACATCGATTTTGCAACAACCTAATACATATCTGTTTTATCCGAGCTAATTGTTAGAAAGCTTGTTTATTCCACACCAGCGCTACTCGTTTGAGGGCTGAAGCCGCGACGCACAGATGACTCGACCAATCACAGGCCAGCAAACCTCTTGTCGCACAGCCGCTTGCCAAATACACTAGAATATGAGAAGGACAAATCAGTGTAACTAGTGCAAGGTACTGAAAACACTCCATCGCTGGCTGACGGTCAAGGTTGGTTGAATTGCTTCTTTCACTAATTAAAGCATCATTTTGTGCAAACCATGCTGTTGTGTCCCCGCCTGTCTCCGGGAACACAATCTTGTTTTCTCTCTAGAGTCTTCTTCTGCGACTCTCCTCACTAACCCTCTCTTAATTCCGATGGTACTCGTACTCTACTGCTACTAATTCTGTAGTAACATTCAACCAGAATATTAGATTTATTAGTAGAGAATACCAGTACGAGGGCGGCTGCGGCTATCCGGCTGACTCCAATCCACGCACACCTAAGGCTCCAAACGACGGCCTTAACACGCCTCTGTTTCCCGCCATCGCACTTCCTTGCGATCTATCCGGACGGGAGATCTCCACGCCACCTAGGGAGATCGTCGGTCTCCTGCCTGCCGATAACAGAGTCCATCCTCTGGCATCACGCCTTCAGCCACAACACATGCTTTATGGTATGCTCTCATAAACATTTGATAACAACATAAGCGAAGGTGAGCGGTACCCTTTCCTACCGTATCTGGGGGCGGTTGTGATTGGCTGAGAGGCTGCTGCTATGGGACATCAACATGTTACATTGTGACAGACGCAGATGATCTAATCTGGCAGGTATTCAGCTCAAAACTAGATACAGTTTCAAGATACCTCACTGGGTTGATTATCACCTGGTTTTCTCGACGCGTTTGGTAATTAAGCTCGTCACCTTCAATCGCTCCCTATGGCACTCCACATCACTCTCACGATGCTCTGACCCCCATTCTAACGTGCGCATTCCGAGCTCTGGCTATGTATTTTTGCGGTTTGCTCACGATCAGCTAGCTATGATTGATCGGCAAAACGCAATCAAATTATCTTGAGGTGTTCTATCTTTGTCAGTTGTCTCGATGCAGTAGGAGAGGATACAATGTGTGCAATGTTTTGTACAAGTGTTATAGGTGTAAATCCGGTATGGGAGAATAGAACACCGACCGCTTTCGAGCATCTCATAAAGAGTAGTCCCTTCAGATCGTGGAAAATTCTCCATAAGCGACTCTGCCAGCGGGTGGAGTTCATCAAAATCTAGTGCTGCAGTCCTACTTTTCTTTTTCTTTCTTTCGATTTACCAAAACCTTCGATATACGCTCGGGAATCTGTGAAATCCCTGCTTGTTTTCATCTAACACAGATTTATTCCCGAGATTTCTGTTACATACATTTGCCTGAATGAAGAGACGAGCTCCTTGAAAATGTTTTTTGCAACTGTCCCTGCTTAACGAAGCCGATCAAGAGAATTCTCTAAACATCCTGGGCTTCAAGTAAACAGAGAACTTTTTCATATAGAGGTTATTAAACTCCCACGTTTCTCTGGCCATACACTGTGCACTCTCTTCGGTTTGAGTGCATCGCAGCTGATGCGAAGCCGTGAGTGATAGCTCTACGATATTATATTTTCGAAAAAATACAATAATACATGTAACAGTCAATATATAACAATTTAGGTAAAATGTTCAATTCGAAAGATATCCAACAAGGAGTATCGCAACAAAGAACGTCGTGTTAGCTGTGAGGAAAACGACCAGCAAGAGCGAGTCGATGCGTTCACAGACACGGACCCATCGCATGCGAAGACGCTTTTGGGCGGCCTTTCTAAAAAGTATCAGATTTCGCTGTAGGAAGGAGGACGTGTTGCCAGTCAAAAATAATTCCGGAAATCTTCGTTCGTTCCGTACTCCACGAATCGCTGTGCTGGAATCAAACTAACCTTTGGAGATTGGCAGAGATTACGCGTACATTATGTTCAAAGTTACCGATACGTGCAAGGATTTGACTGCGAGTGATGGAGTCCTGAAAAATCTTGATGAAAACTACCGCCAAACTTTTAGTAATCGATTAATTAATTGGCCTCTGACAGTATTAATGTGTATAAATCTGTTCAAAGTGCACATATTGATCCTAATTTACAAGCAAAATATTGTGCATCTACTTTCTATACTGCTTAGTCTCACCCTCTTCAAGATTCCGTCTGTGTTCTGGAACTCCTCAACGAAAAACTCCGCTCGTTCATCATTTTTGTGAATGCGACTGGGACAGAACCTGAAACGTGCCAGTGTCATGAGACAGGGTGGTACGTTTTTGTCATGACGCCAGCTACCTGAAATACCGTGAGCATTGAGATCTTGATTACTTTTTGTTGGTAAGAAAAATTGAAAATGAGCTGAAAATTGAGAAAAAAAACATTGAAAAGAGTAGCAGGAGGCGTGCATACATACTTTGAAGGTGAGACACATACACAGTGGTTGCAGTTGCCAACGCTCCGATGAGGATTTCGACAAGGACAAAAAATCCTGAATATGAACTAAATGTGAACTTGCCTTGTTGTCATTATGTTTAATCGAATAGAATAAACATTGAGAAACGATTGGACTTCTGTCACCTCATAAATTTCGAAATTTCACATTTCTCAACGCAACAAGAAATACTGGTAGCGGTACATGAGTAATAGTTTCGAGACCCTCCGAAAAAGTAGTGCAAGAACGTTTCAGAACATGACTAAGTGCTCGACGGGGCATTGTAACCACAAATAAACACAAAATTTGTTAAAGATGTTTCGTCATGATGCAGAACCAAATACCTTGCAGTGGATGTCAACGGTGGTGGCCCATCCGCGGCCTCGAAAAGCACGCGGCACGACCGCGCCGCTCGAGCATGAATCCTCTTCGGAACAACAAAATAAAATGGGGTTTTCTTGATACTTAACAGGTTTTCTTATTAGTTGTCATCAAACGTGATGAACAACTGTCAAGAGATCCAGATTCGACACTGCGGCGACCATTCCATCAAGAACGGCGCGGTCGCGTCGCGTGCTTTTCGAGGCTGCCAAAGGCCACAGCCATCGGCGCCCACTGTATGTGTAGCTTGTTCTACACAACATGAATATTTTGGCGTTTACAGTTCTGTATAAAATTCCTTTTCTCACTGAGAGCTCGTCTTCGTACTGAGAACGAAAGTTTTCTTCCCGAAATTTTATCCTTGGCACTATTCGTTTGAAAGAGTCGGGGTTTATCTTCTTCTGAAGTTTTACCCAAAATAGGCAGCCCTTCGTTGGTCTTCGGCAGGTTTTCCGATATCATCAGTAGCAGGACAGACATTGACAGCAGACTTGTCAGCCCCATCGTCACTTTCTCGTTGTGTTCGCCGTTGTCACTTGAGGGGGAGAACAGGCCTGAAACGAATTTGCAGGGCCTTTTTCAAGGCCTGAACCATACTGGCGCAAATGAGGTCTACAACCGCTTACCAAGCAGTGACAGCTCCATAATTATGAAGCACGGGAGCATGAAGCAGGCGACGTAGTAGTGAGGCCTACAAGGTGATAAAAAAATCAGAAAGGGTCACGAAATCATATACATACATTGGCACTGGATATGACATACCAATTCTTTTAGAATCTAAGTGGTTTTTCTCTGTGAACTCACCTTCTCTTGATAACGATGTCATAATATGCTCGAGCTGTTGACTGCGAAAGAATAGGTGGATACGATCCGAGTCCAGTTCGAGCTGTGTACGAAATCAAGTCCCACTCTGCAAGAATAGACAGATAAGAGATTCTATCAGAGAAGCTAAATCCATTCCGTAAAGAGCTTCAACAGCAATCATTCAAGTAGGAGGGCTCAAGAAGATACGTAATTTGAATCCATGAGAAGGAGCAAAATCTGAGGAACGCCGTTACAGAATTGAAGAAGGTTTCTACCTCCTATATCTTCTCACTGGATTTGCCCATGCGAGTACACTTGATTTCTAATATTACTAGAATTTATAATATTTTTGGAAACAACATTTTCAATTCTGAATCAAATGGAATCACATTGAGATTGTGTTGTTAACATATTAATCTTAGAGTTCGAAGAGAAGAAACACGGACATATGAAGGAAGTTAGAATTTCAACACATTTCAAGCCAATGGAAGTTAATTTTCGAACTATTTCACGTCTTAGGGTGAATTTGAGAAAGAATATGTCCTGAAAATGAGTAAACCATACGATCCATAGAACGCCCAGTGATCAGCTACATAACATGCACTTGCACTGGTTCTTTTTTTTTCAAATTCTTGAGTATTTACTGGTCGACACAGGCGGTCACAGCGTATAGGAACACCGGTTGTGCGGAATTCAAAACTTTTACACTTTCTTCCTATGATTATTAATATTGAGTGATTGATTCAACGAGGATAGAGGAATGTACTGATAGCAGAGTGGCTGCCTTTATTACTCGGAAAAGTGTCACTAGGTAGAGGACATAAATATTTATACCCAGGAACTGCTTAGTCACACTCAGCGAGCCATTAGGATAGTCATAATTATTGAGCGGATAAGTGAGAAGTTAGGTACATCTTAACAAGGTGCGAAATAGGTGCGAGGCAAATCTTGCTTGTTACTATTCGTCTGAGTGATCAACCACCCAATTGAGACTCGGGGAGGACTAGGGTGCTATGTAGCTAGAATCAACTAATTCCTCATGGATTCTCACCTCCAAGGCAGACTGTATCAGACCATCCTCGTCCTTCTTCTTTGAGCTTGTTTTTAAGTCAATGTGTCTTCCATTATTTGCAGCCAACTTACTGGACACGGCCACTTTTCCAAAAAAAAAGTAGGGTACCAAAGAAGCGCTAGGGCAGATATGCGTGATAAGGTCTTCAACGGGATAAGCACAAGTTATCCACAGAGGCTTAATTTTGGATGCAAGTGCCGGTAAAAGATAACTTGAAAGAGTTAATATGCTGTTCCGATGAAATAATGAGGAGTTTTGATGAGGAAGAAGCAAACCAAAACAATAAAAAAGGTGGAGAAGTTTGTAGGCCCCCGTTCAGTCGAGTACTATGTAGGTCTTCTCACCATTGCTTGGCCGATAGTTGTTAATATCAGCTTCTGGATGTACTTCGATGAACACCTCCTTCTGGGTGGAATGCCACGGCTCATAGTGAATCGTACAGTTCTGATAGTCGAACGGGAACCTGCGAGTATTTTTGCTAAAATAAATTGTGCTAATTCCCTAATGATTGCGAAGAAACCTTACATGGTAATCTTATAATCGCAGAACACCCTCAGCACATGATCCACTGAATGGCGAATGAAGCCGGTGTGGTCGAGTAGTACAAAGCTGCGATCATCTTCCATCAGCTGGGATTGGTCCAACCTACAATTTTGGGACATTCACCAAGGACTACTAACTTGTTTATATTGATAGGGCAATTGAGTATCCACACTCACACGTCAATCCTTATCACATCTGGAAGCCAAATAAGGCTACGAGGCACTTTAATCTCCGTGATGTTGTCATACTCGGCTGGATCCCACGTCAGGAACTCGTCTCGCCAGAACATTCTCAGCCATTCCTTTAGTACGAGCACTTGATGGACTTCGTCCTGGAAATTGGCTTATTTGCACAATCATGCTCTCCGCTATTATGTTACCTTTCTCAGCAATTCTTTTACTTCTATAACCTACAGTATTTATAATTGATCTCAGTCCGTTATCCATGTAGACCACAGTAGTTGTTGATAAGTTGCGGACAGGCCGAATGTGCCTGCTATAGCCTTCGAAGATGTTCGCGAAGATCTCATGGGTCTTCGAGGTGTACTTAGCACCTTCTAGGTTGTCGAACATTAGCCAGGCTTCAACTACTCGTCCATAGTGAAGTCCACAACTCACCAACTACATCTGAACGCAGAAATAGTGTGAGAACAATGAATAAAAGAGCAAAATTCGCCATAGTAACTACGCCGTGGGAGCCGTTGTAGGTGGTCGAGTGCTTTTTTGGGTGCTTTCGACCCAAAATCCTCTCCGCTCTCGCGTGGCATTCGGTTAGACGGCCTCTTAATAGCGTTTCGGTGCAATCGCCCAAATGCACCCATGACAGCTACTTCGAATAAGCGGATGAACGGTCCTGGCAGGGTGGGCTGATTCAGCACTTCTGGGAATAATAGACTCGAAATGGTAGTGGTCAGCTGACACGTAGGCAGATCAACAAATAAGAGACTGACTGTGCCTTAGAGCTCAACTATTCAATATGGCAAGGCGAATTCAAAATTTTCTCTATGATATTAAAGGTCGAAGGGCTAGCAAAGGCAATAGAAGAAATAGGAAGTCCTTGAAATATTTCCATTTTCCTCACGTTCTACAAATGTGTATCAGTGGAAAATGCTGCTCCAGCTACATATGTCTCTTCCTCACCTGTGCCGACGTGCTTCCTTGAAATTACCCAGGGTAAACGTGCTCACAATGGGTAAATTTGGATTCATTAGCACTCTTACACTGCACAGTGTCAATGACGCATGCTTGCGTTGGCCTCATCCAGGAACTCTGGTGGTGATGAAGTACATGATGAACTACATGAAAAATCAAAGAACACTTTTTTGCAGCTTAGGTTTTTTTATCCGAATCTCTTTATTCTCCAAGGTGCCTAGTTGTTATTAATATAATGGAACAACGAGTAATCAGTGAAATTTTTTAAAAAATTAGCTGAAAGTGAGATAGATTTGCGGAGAGTGTGACGACAGGTTTTGTTGAAATTTCATCCCAAAATGTGGCCTCATTTGGAAACTTTGGCTATATTTGACAAAGCTGCACACGGAAAAAACTGTTTTCGATTAAAGAGCATTTTTCTAAGTTTACACTGCCCATTCGAATCATGTTGAGCTCTGAGTACTTCCTCACAAGAAAAAAGATTCCATACCGCATTATCTATGGCACTTCTAAAGAGCATTTTGCATCTCACATGCCTACTTCTCTCGTGTGCTAAAGAGAGCATGCTATTCTTGAATTTTGGATGGTCAAATCTCCAAGAGATAATATTAGTAATCCACCTCCTCCAATTTCAAGTTTTTTCTGGAGCTTTTCCAAGCTTTGTTCAAGTCCTCTCCTTTTTAGTGTTCTTCAACCACCTTATCTGCAATATTACTGCATAGAGATCTCGTCAGAAGCGCCACCGATAGTAAGGTTAGCCAAATTTTCCCAAATGTTCGATAAAACGAATTAATGTCTTGTATTGTCTCATTGTTACTTGTTTTTTCACTACTGTTCTTGAAAGATCGGTTCTTGTTATTTCAAATATTTTTGCAACATTTTCCCATCCGGACCTAAAAAGCGGCGAAGACCCCAATTTTTTTTCCCACGCTCACCCCTCCCACTTTCTAAGTCGATGTTCAGTTGTCACATATGTAGTAGCGGACCTTGCAAAAATATTTTCACTTGGACCATCTTGCATGTGGCCTTGCGACTTCATCAGCAACCTCAGATCTTTCAATCCATGCTACTGTTAAGTAAAGTATGCCCACTCAATAATGTCTTACATAGTAACTACTGCTAGCTAACACAGCACTCCTTAACGAAGTCACGATTAATAGACGAGAAAATCAACGTATTCTGAAGAAAATTAAACGTTAATAGTACGTCATTGCAGGAATGGGTGATTTTTGGTCTCTAAGCGAACTTCGGCGGCATTTTGACGGAGCTCTTTGACGGAGCAATGTCAACGAAATTCCGTTCTACTATGAGAGGAGAAAGGTTTTTCTTTCTGACACGTTCCGTATGGTAGAGTATACCCGAAATATTATATAAATAAAAATGAAGTAAACAGATTCATTGTGATGTAAATTATATTCAGGACATTTTACATTGTTCTCATCATTATGCCTCTCCTATGTCCTATAGATAGAAAAAAAAGCTTTCTCTGCCACGAAAATAGTATAATCAATTCGGAGAGAAAGAAATTTTCGGTACCATCATGAAACATTCGGCTTGCCTGTACTAACGGAAGTCGTACACATGTTTATTTTGGTTCTTTGCAGGTCCACTGCAAAAATCCTTGTTTTCAAATTCTAAAGCCGGATTTACGATGTTTATACTACAAGTTTAGGACGACTAGTCAAATTCGGCCTTGTGGACACACTCATTGAAAAACCTTGTATGTTATGAACGATATATGTATCTGGCATTGCTGAATTTACCAACAACAATTCTAGAGCAATATGTAAAAGTAACGGATTTCGGAAAAAAAGGTTAAGGAGGATAAACTTCAAATTTTCGCACTAATCCGGTTTCAGGGCTTGAAATATACCGGAAGTGTGGTCTCCTTGACGCCCATCATCACAATAATTCCCAAGGATACTTCCAAAATTGATGAGTACAATGCATAAGTTGAAAGACATGATGAATAAGATATGACCAGAGACGATTATGCTAGAATAGCAGCCTACTTGAAATTTGTATCTGGATGCTTCCCGCCTCTAGGCGTTCACATGCTTGTTGTTAGAGCAAGTAATCTCCGCCTTACTTCTTGTATGAGTGGGGAGTGTACCACACTTTCAACCATAACTAACCATAACAAATCATAACCATGCGATCGTGGCGGAATAGACGGGTTCTCTCTCCTTTTTCTGCAAATTTTTACAAGTACTGCGACGAATTTGTCGGCGTCTTCGGGTAACTGCCCGCGATGACTCAGCTCAGCGGCCCGCAGCGCCTCAATGTGCCACTCCCGCGCTTTCTGGTGCTCTCCTGGTGCTGCCGGTTCCATTGACCGGACGCGTCGGCGGTGCGCTCGGCGACGAGACGACAACGATCTTTTTTCTGTTTGCTCGCAACCGGTCGCCGTCATGTTAGAACGCTTCCATATTGCATAGTTCGAGGCGCGACGGGGCCGCCACATGCATTTCGCGCCGCCATCGCCGCCGTCACATCAGCTGTCAATCACTCGCCGACGGCCACCGACGTGCTTCCGTGGCGCAATCGGCAGCGCGTTCGGCTGTTAACCGAAAGGTTGGTGGTTCGAGCCCACCCGGGAGCGAAATTTTTGCAGCCGGCGCGCCTGCTGCGAATCGATCGCATTTCGTCGCTGGTCTTCATTTATCAGCTGGAGACACATTTCTGCTCAGTGCTGGCTGTGACTCATCGCGTTGTTTGATAATCTACCTAGACTGCTGAGTAAACTTTGTGAGCGTGGCTGAATGTGCCCGGCCACCTACCACCTGGTATTTCACATTCTCTGACGCTTCCGCTGCATTTTTTTCTTATTTTCCCAAAATTATTCGCTCAAGCCTCAATTCATAACCGTTCATAACCTGAAGTGCGCAACATTTCCCAATAACAGTCATCTTTTTCTTAAAAATTTGACCAGGAACCGGTTTTGGGTATGAAACTGTTTAAAGGACAATGGACAGCCACAGGTTGTTCCGATTCCCTCATTCTTTTCCTGTTGTGGCCACAATTCAGTTCTTTCTCCGCATCTTCCTTCCTTTAATTCTTTTCCACATTTGTTTTCTTTTTCCATATTAGGGTTTAATTATGTTTACTGCCACAATTTGTTGACGGAAATGTGGAATAAGCCAAGAAATGTGGGAAGTTAAGCCATCGCGAAGGAGCAAGCACGCTTGGAATGCCTATCCGTGGCCTCCACTCGTGGAAAAAGAGAACAGAAGAGTGGATATCTTTATTACCCCTTGATTACTTACACAGTACCTGTGCACTTCTGAATTCCTCAAAGTTATCAGAACCTACTGTCTTTTTCAAAAATATTATCTCTCAAAGGACATTTTTTCCAGGGGTAATCTCCACACATACAGTACCTATTTTATAGTTTTCTTCGTGGAAAAAACCTTTGTAGAATCACATGATTGGTGCGAAAATAGCTTGTTACCCCAAATCACCGAAGGATCCTCCACCTTCTCCAGAGTTCGTTGGGTTTTGTCCATGTTAATGATTCCTTTCCAACTATGATCCGAAACAAATTCCATTATACTAGACGGCTTGGCAAATAAGTTGAGTTTATTATCTTATCTGCTTAAATATAGCTGACGTAAAATCACTCTTTTCCAAAACCTTGAACTTTCCAAATAATTTTCCTGAAGGCTATGGTCATTACTGGCATGAATACACCAGGTCTGTGCGTTGCTAACGTAACGGAATAACGCATTAACGCGTAATGGCCGTTTTTCCTGTAGCGCAACGGATTAACGGACTGACAAAATTCAAATTTTTTAACGTATAGCCCTGATGCCCACCAGACTCTCTCCTGTACGCTTACTGCTAGGGATTTATTTATTTATTTATTTATCATCGACTTCATGGACAGAAATGAGGCTAAGCTAGACTGGAAATAACTCATATCACAACCGATTTCGCTCATTCGCCTGTGGATGATATCTTTGTTTTCCTCACTTGACCACTATTTTCGGGACTTTTTTTTTTGAATGACGCTATCATCATTACTATCGTGGACTCAATTATTCAACCAACAGTGCTCGAAAATCGTAATAGGCAGTATTCGTAATCGAATGTTATTCATTCGCAGAATGCTCACAGATTAATTCGACGAGATAGTGTGGAAGTTTGAGGGAGTTCTAGACATGCTGTGGGAAATGTCAAATCAGGTTCTTCTGCTAATAGGTGCTCCGAAGAACTGTTCTCGTTCACCACGTACCAGTGTGCTCCCCTTCTTATGTGTAGTCCGTTTCTGAAGCAACGGTAGTTGATAGTGATGCCTAATTTCTGCATTTCTCGCCTGTTTGTCCGGATACCACAATATTCCTCAATTTTGATTTTTCTTGTGTCTCCGCAGCCATACGTCTTGCTTAAAGGAATATCACGGGAACCACTTTCAACCCTTCCATACTCCTTGTCTTGAGAAGAGAGGCAAACTTACGATCATACATAGCTGGATTATAGTTTGATTTCTAATTTCTGTGGCACAGAACTAACGTACTGAGCAGAATTCCCTTGATACATATTAAGGCAATAGGCTCCAGAGTTCCCCCCCCCCTTTCGCTAGTAACCTTCTAAGTCCAGTCCTTCTTACTCTTTTTTTTGCGCATTTAGGCGATGATGTTTGCTGCGTTAATTTGTTTCTCAATGATATTGGCTCGTCATTGTAGCTGACGTATGGTGAATAAATAAATAAATAAATAAACAAATAAATAAATAAATAAATGAATAAATAAATAAATCACCTGTTGTTCTTTGACTGATCTCTAGAGAACACTTTTAGAATTCGTATTAACTATTCAAGTTCATGACTGATTTTTTAAGAACGCGATTTTCAGAAAAAATCCCTCATCTTTTCGAGGAAATCTCGCTTGTTCTCCCGCTTGCATGACTTGACAAACAAGTGAACTTGCACTACATGCATCCTTTTCACTGATTTGAATCATTATTTATCCGTTGACATTGGCGATTCTACCATTTTTTTCTTTATCGTCAGAATATTTTTCTCATGTTTCCTTTGATATTCATTTCCTCCCCAAATTCATTCACGGTGGTCTTGATTTCGTTTGTGACGCGGCGGAACCATTCACAATACAACAATGAGTAAAATTTGTTCTTTAGAAGATACTATGGCAGAACTACGTACTCTTAACAACATATTTTTAATTCGATGAAATTCCACGAAAAGCTACTAGTAGCGATCACTCTATTCGCACAAAAACAAGAAGCCAAAGACTGAGATTAGTCCGATCACGAATTAATAACTACATTAAACGTGCTAATAACTGCTGAAAAATAGCGACCAGCTCGCGAAAGCAGTTCTTGCTTCTCCCTCTCGCAAACATTCAGTCGTAGTTAGATGGGGAGGAGCGCGAATGGGTCGACTGGAATACTGCCTCCCTTTTTATGAAAATCGGAAGGATCACCGTCGTTTAATAATTGACCTATTTTGCTTCTGTTGCGTCCAGTAGTGGGTCAGCGGAACTCTGGTTATGTTCTGCTAATTGTGCGCTAGGGATATTCACTGATCTACATTTATTCATGTTGGAAAAGAGTTGATTGGACGAAGAAGGAAGCGGCACCAAATTTTCTTCATTAAAGAGGTAACCTGAACAGGTCACTCACATGTTTTGATGTAATGATGACAGATGGAGTCTTCGCGTTATTGATTGTCTCCCATGAAACAAAACGAGACTACTGGAACGACCGCTGACACGAAAGGTCGACTCGGTTACGAAATGTTTCGGAGCTTTACCACGCTGGATGCAAGACGCCAGAAATTGTGCGCTATGGAAAAGTTGCGGCGACCGCTAAGAAGATCACCTACAGAAAAGGACCAACAAAGAATCGAGTATCAAAGTCTTCAAAGAGGTGGCTTCATTGGTCTTCGTGCTCCGCATCAGCAAAATGCAGCGCTACCGTGCACAACGCGTCGATCACAATCCCGGCCTAACTATCCCTCTTGAGTCGGTCAATTGAAATCAGAGGAATTTGGGAGGATCGCTCTGTCTTGGTATATCGAGTGCCTGTCGCACTCTGAAAAGCATACGCCTTCAATGCCTGTGGTTTTGAGATGACGTCGAATCCGTGGCGCATGCCAAGAATGGAAGCAATTGACGCCTTCCTCTCTGTTTTTATCATTTTCGTACTCGATTATGTTGTTGTCCTCACTACATCTGTCATGAATAGGGTCATAATTTAACAGCAATAAAACAAGGAATTTCCTTCCATAGAAATGGATGGAAAGAATGCGATGGGCGTGTACAAGGCGTTTTCTTCGATGGCATTCGCTGCCACTGTTCAGTTCCATTTCTCTTTGAACATTTTTCATTTTGAACTCGTCTTTTTGGAATTTGAGGTACATCTATGTGGTCAGCAGCCCGAATAGGTTCAGCTGATGCGGGACTGTGACGAGCTGACACACTACCTTTAATCTTAACTGATAATACCACTCAAATAATGTAAAATCTTTTCAGAGCTCAGGACTTGTTCATCCTTTTCATAGTTCAAACAGTCATTGTTCCATGCACCTTCCTTATGTGAATCTCGCGACCATTTTACTCTTAGTATACCAGTGACATAGTGTTGTTTGCTTTAGTTAATCTTTTAAACTTCGTTCTGTGATCCTACCTGGCCTTGTCACCTCCTTACACAATGCGATTGGTGCTGTTGTGGACCCTGGCGTGGTTGACGGACCTACTAATTTGGTATCCGGAGCCCCGATCTTCTTCACTGACGGACTTGCGGTGATGGCGGCCAGTGCTCTTCCATGTTATGAGTTTCACAACCTACACCGAACCCCTTCCCATCATCCCCTTGTCGGATGATACTCAATGTGAATATCGACATCTTCATTATCACGTTACCATATGTTCTCGTTCTACCGATAATAAATCATTACATTACATTACATTAACTTTGTGGTTAGTATTGCTCACCACGATACAGAAGTCATGTATTGCCACGCGGAATTCTTTTTTTTTAGCAGCATAAACTGACAGGCGTTTCTAGTAGACAAAATGTAAGTGACACCAGAACCTGATCATTGAATTCTACCGAATACTGCTAGCCGTTTCATCGTTCTTCTGCCCCTGAAAACTTAGGGGTGGGGAGGGGGTATCAGACTCCCAAAATCTCTCCTTTATCGCTGCCATGTTCCACGTCATGCCGTTGCAAAAGTTCAACTAGCTACTATTATTATAACTGTCTCGCACTAACTATGCTTTCCGTTAACGTCCTTACGTGCTTTGATTTCTTGAGAAAAGCTTCACAATGTTATGCAAGCGTTATGAATCGTCACCGTGGTGACAGACACAACAATGGTTAGCCCGCCTTCCAACAGATGATGTCCTATTTGAGAACTACCAAACATACTAGTCCTTTTGCCTTTACCGTTTGATTTTGTCCTGAAAACTAATTTCCCCAGATTGCCACTGTTATTTCCTTCCCATTGAGTTATTCGCATCGTTGATTGAGGCGTCAGATGTGCGACGCATAGTACGTTTGGCCTGCTGTTTCAGGATGTTAAGCACCGATCAAACGCTACTGCTCCTTCTCTCGTTTTTGGTGCACGTGATTGGTGAGACCAGCCCAGGCAGTGAGGAGCAGCAGATAGGTAATTTCACTAAGTTTCTATCTGTGTGATGTATTCCGCATGGGTTTTAGAGCATTGTCAACGAATTTTTCTTTATTTTTGCCCATTTAACCCGACTGCAAATGAAAGGATAGTGCTCGAACCCCTGTCAAGACTTTACTAATTTTTTCCTTCAGCTGCAAAAACGATGTACGTGCCCCGCATAGGACCGAATAATGTAATAGATATGCATTTTTGAATTCGAAAACTCGACTCCGAATGAACTGAAATTAAGGGTTTCTTAGAGAAGGGAGAAGCAATGCTCTTGAAGAGTGATGAGAAATAGTTTAAGGCCTCTTCTTTCCTCAGTATTCGAGTTTTTACCATCGGGTTCTGAATCAACAATTAAATTAATATAGTTGTTCGATTTTCGATCCCTTCTATGTGCATACACTACGAATAATGGCGGTCAATAATTTTTGCACCACAGAAACCGCACATCTGGTCTGCCGCGCTGCACCACCTACGCGCCGCGGCAGAACAGCTGGACGCCATGGATGTTGAGCGTTGTCGGTATTGATGTTTTGTTTGTGCTTTCATCCGTTTTTCTTTGTGTATATCTCTACATGCTGAAAACAGAACGTGTAAACAAGGTATTAACACCGAAAACGACCCACAACCATGACGCTCACCTGATTTGCCGCGACGCGTAGGTGCTGCAGCGCGGCAGACGAGAGGTGCGGTATTGATAGGTATTTTCGAGCGTTGCTGGTATTGACATTGGTGCTTGAGATATTGGAAGTGAGTGTAGGATAAGAAAACGATCCTCGAGTGTACATATACATAGGTATTCATGCCAGTGAAAACCATAAATAAGGTCAGGTGGCTCGCCACGACGCGCAGATGGTGCGGCGCGGCAGACCAAATGGGCGGTTTTCTGTGGTGCAAGGATGATTGCAATGTTCGTGTGGAGATCTCTCCGCTATTTTTCACTATGCTTTCGAGCATGTAGCCAATTTCTACTTTACTCTGAGAAATTCCTAAGAACAAAAGTTACTTCATTTAATTAATATATTGCGAACGGAGCACATTTTTGCATGGCAAGCGCGGGTGGCCAGAGGACATTTTTCTGATAAATCACCAATCACACTATCTGCGAACAGAGGAACATTTTATGGACATAAAGAGCACATTTCGCGTGGTGCACCATGTGCATCATTTTTGTTCTCAATGTGTCAAATAATTACTGTTGTTTTCCACCCTACAAGGAACGCCACAGAATGGAGTCATTCGATTTTCTGACCCAAAGACATGAGGTGACTAGAGGAAAAACTGTGAAATGTTGTCATGAGAACAAAGATAAGGAAACGATCCACGCCATTGAAGAGCGAATATGTTTTTCAAAGCACTATTCCGGAGAGGTACTCCAAGTCATTAAATTTATCGCGTCTTAGGTGGTTTCGAGGGCGCTGTCGTCAACGAAACCGACGTCACCGTCCTGATCAACTCGAGTTTTGTGATTATCGAGCAACCAGAGGTAGTTTTCAATATTTTCACTCCATTCGATTCATTCATTCATTCATTCATTCATTCATCGATTGGTCCTGCTCCTCACAAAAAAAATCAATAAAACTATGTATTGGGAATGCCTCCCTAACAAACCCTGTGTTTGTTCTTCGGCTCTGCTTCATTTGAAGCTTTGAGAAGACCAATTTCAGAGCAACTCCACAGAAATCAACGCTACTATCGCAAACTCAAAACCACTCAGTAAACGTGCTCGATTCAAGAAGTACGCTCACTTTGTGTCCCTTGAAAGTCAACGAAAAATAACTGGCTCAGTTGACTTATTGACGCCTTGATTACAGAGTAAATCCGGCATGCCGCACGTTTTCACTCAGCGAGAAGTACCGCATGCTCGAAGGCGTAGGAGGACGAAATCAGCTCTACATGGCTGAGGTAAGATGCCAACTTTGGACTCAGATGTGATACGAGGGATTACGACTCTTTAATCAATAGCGATCGATTTCAAATGAGTAACAAATAATTTCAATGTTTCATCAGGTGCTCTAAGCCATTAACCTCCAGTTTTTCCAAAATAGTCCGGTAATTCAGTGGTGTCTAGCCACAAACATAATTTTTCCTCCCGCGCGGGTTCTCACTCCTTTTAGTGCTTTTTACCGCCGACGACAGTTGGAGAGAGAGCAGAGCGAAAAAGAGCGCGCGAAAGTGCGTAGCGATTGCAGAGGAAGAGGAGAAAAGCAGTGCAGCCTTATAGCAACTTGAACTGTCATTGGACTTGAAACAAACTATATAACCGGGGTATGCGTCACCGTGTGGAAAAAGGGGCGTAGCCACGCGACTCTAATTGGCGCAACCGGGCCGCACGTCACGCCCAACTGTTTCAACTCGAACGGTGTCAATCCCATAATATATGGTTCCTTTCTGTTTGGTGTCGCACGTGTTCGAATAGATGGGCGTGACGGGTGGCTCAAACTCGCCAATCAGAGTCATCTGGTTCCACCCCTTTTTCCTTCACGATGATACACACCCATACAGATACATATCTCATGCAAAGCCGAAGCAGAACAGAGTTTTGACATGAAAGTGGACAAATTTCAGCACTTGTTTGTTCAAACTTCGCAAGAACTGTCCAAATCTGGTGCAAAATCCATTCAACAGTGGTTTCCGTGCAAATCAGCATCAAATTCCAGTTGAAATCCATGCACTATGAGTCAAGAACAGAACCCGAAAACTAACAATAGGTTGCTAGGGTTTCGAACGAACTGAATCCTTCAAAATTAATGTAAAGTCCACTGAAAACCCGGGGAAAATCCGAGGAAAATGATCAACTACTTGTGGGAAACGTTTCATCATCGACTGAAGCATTTTAATGTAAAGTTTATTATTGGCTACAAAGCTTGGAAAAAAGAGAACGAAACTCGTATAAGACTCCGATAAAACTTAATAGCTGGAAAGATGGGAAGAGAGTGGGTTACCTAACCTTAGCATTGGACGGTGAAAGGTCAAAGGGACATGGGCTTTTTTACTGTTATCCATAATCGGGCTATTACATAGGTATACCACGCAATTAGTATAGAATCACGCGTTTTCCCGCACTACGTAACTAATGCCTCACCCAGGGAAACATACCCATAAATAATCCAAGGAAAACGACAGTGCAACGTGAAGGGCACTATCGGGTGAACCCAGGATGACTTTTTGCACGGAATCCACAAGGGAAATCGATAAAATGGTTGTTTGAACTTTGACACAATCAACAAATCATGATTTATCATTTTGGCAAAAAAAAAACTAAAAGTAAAGAACTAGCTCTAATTGTTCTAGATCTCTTATATGGAAACTAGGCTGAACCACGTGGGCCTTTCTTCAAAACTCATTAATAAGTGAGGGAAGCCCTAGGACCTAAAAAAAGACTTTAGCGAGTAAAGGACCAAAAAAAAAACCAGGAACTTACTTGTAAGTAGTATAAGGAGGGCATGGAAGATCCCCGTTCATTCGACATACGCTCAGAACAGAAGCAGATCAAATTTAATATCAAATTCATCCTTGATAATCCTTGGAAAAAGCGAAGAAACCGAGGAAATAAAAACTGGGAAATTTTTGAATTACTTCAATAGAGGGAAAACTCGAGAATTTTAAAAAAAATTTAATTCCTCTTCTCTCACACAACCCATTCAGACCCCCGAAGAAGCGTCACGCGGTTTCGTCGCTCCCTCTCCGGGGCCAAAAATGAAGGCTGTAGCAGCGGACAGTGTCGACGCGGTATGTTCTTCAAAGACCCTTCTCTCCGAAGATTCTCCACAAACTTCCCATATGAGAAGTGATTCCATAGATTCCAGAGCGAAGCCTCCGAATTCTGCAACCAGGAGTGTGAGATGATTCGCGTGAC
Organism: Ancylostoma ceylanicum; assembly: GCA_000688135.1. NCBI lineage: Eukaryota > Metazoa > Nematoda > Chromadorea > Rhabditida > Ancylostomatidae > Ancylostoma > Ancylostoma ceylanicum. The sequence continues at coordinate 46,592 of JARK01001530.1, forward strand.
GCTCGAGAAGGCTCTGGAGGAACGCAAGAATCCGACGCAGGCCAAGCAACGCACAGGAGCGTTCCGCACTGCAGCCCAATTGTTCAGCGACCCCGGTCCAGTGGAGGTGGACGACTTGGAGGGGGCGTTTAGTGGAGGCAACAAAGTCTGTTCATTGGGTAAGACTTGCTCACTGCTTATTTTTGCAAAATGCTATCATATAGTATAGCTTTCCGTATTTTTCTACACTCAAACGCAAAATTAAATATAGAAAATATTTAGAAAAAAAAACAACAAAAAATTGAATTAAAGTGAAAATGTAAGCACCTTACAGTAGCCATTTTGATGGACCATTTGACGCTCTCCGAAATGTCACAGTGGATTTTGGAAGAAAATTAAATTTTAATCGGATTAGTTGACAACCAGGCTCTACTCGGCTACAAATAGATGGCCCCAGAAGTTTCAGAAATATCATTTTTCGCAAAAAAAATCTCTTTGGAAGCTGCTCACCATGGAGATTATACCCACTCTGTATAGCGATTTCATTTACAAGCGGGCCCGATAGGCATATCATGTATGTGACATCTCATAGAATCTCCTGAAACATTTCACGAAGGAGTTGTTTAGCAGTGGTGGACGCAGAAAGTGGGCGGAAGGGGGCTTAGGCTCTCCGTCGTCTTGGGGACCCAGGCGGATGATAAAAATAGTAAGAATAATAATTCAAATATTAAATGATTAATAGCAATTATTAAACAAAGTACAAAAATAAACTGATACAAGATTTCTCTTTATTTTACAAAGTCTTTTCAAAAATTCGGCGTTCTCGGGGGACGGGCGCCCCCTTGCGTCCGTCATTGTTGTTTAGTATGCCTAGCATTGTCTATGACTGCGCGGACAAATTTTCGGAAGGACCGCAGCAGAACCCGGAAGAACCGACCGATGAACTGCGGTCCTTCCGAACCGATCCAGTAGGAAGTAGAAAGACTGCGGTAGAAAACATTCTGACCCTTCTCATTCTTTTTATCTCTGCGTCTCTCGTTTCTTGACCACATGATCGATATCCCTTTCTACCAGTGGCGAACGCAGGGGGCAGGGGAGAGAGAGCGGGGGCCCCAAGTATGAATCGTTCAATTGAAAAATTTGTATTAGTTCATTTTCAATCGTTTGTTTTTATTTTTAAATAGCGACTACTAATTATTTTATATTATAATCGATATTTTTAATAATTTTATTTTCCATCTAAGTCACCGAATTGACGGAGACCCCGACTCTTTTCCAAGCGCTCCCTCCCGCCCACTTTCTCCGTCTGCCACTACTTCCTACTGCGGCCCTTCCGACACTTTGTCTGAGTACTAATGAAACATTATTGGCGAATAACTGCAGGATGTTGTGAGAAATTGGAAGAAAACACCAATTTCGACAAAAAACATGGCTATGGGTTGCTTTTTTCCTGGGTAAAATGATTTTGAAAGCTCTGATCAGCCAATCAAATGACCCTCCTAGCAAAGCTTGGACGTCATTTTATCACCGCTTTTTGAGACAGGCAGATATAACCGGATAGCGTCAAAACCCCTTGCAGAAATAGCTTGAATTCCTTTCAAGGAAATGTTCTTGAATTATAAATTCAAATCACAATAAAAGTCTCGCCTTCACCCCCGCCCTAACCCACCTTGCACCGCTAAGGATCAAAAACATCATGTTTTCCCATCCATTTAATCCACGAAATCAGCTCTATTCCAGAAAACTTCGTGCCTCTTGGAAACTGCACAGAACCCGGTGAAGAGATATCATGGGCGCATGAACAGCTGTGCTCAAGTAGGCAAATTTTTATTCCTAGCTCTATAAGCCCTTAAGAGGGAATGTAAGGCTGTCCAGCTGATTTCAACGCAATCAGCTGTTTTCAGTGTGCCGCGGCATCTACATGCTCAGTGAGAACTGCTTTCCAACGTTCTTCAACTCAGTGCTGTGCAATCAACAGGAGACGGGCTGCATTTTCGACAATTTTTCAGATCGAGGTTAGAAAATATTCCATATATGAAGCAAAACAGTGATTTCTGTAGAATTATTTCAAGTTCCTTAACCTTTTTCAGCTCATGGCCTGTGCCGATCTGAGACGCTAAGCCTGAGGGTGTTAAGAAATCGAGGCGATCCCGTTTGTGAAGACTGGGTCGTCGAACAAATCGATGTACGTTGTCATTGTTTCATAGCAGAGTAGCCTGGAATACTTTTACTATCTCTGATAACTGCGCAGCACGAACGCCGCCCAAACAGCGTAATACGTCGAGTAGAAACCCTAACAGCATCACCTCTCAGCTGCTGCCATCCTCCCCTCAGTTGCTGCTCAAGCTTTCCTCCTTATGGCATTAATTGCCGAAGAATAGCAACACTTGAGGGGAAGATGACAGTAGCTGCGAAGAGGTGGTGCTAGGGTTTCTATAGGGGTGTAGGGCTTTATACCTGGAGTGAGCGGTCCGGATGGCCTCTGTGGTTGGCTGGTTGGGCGAACTGACCAATCGCAGATTTTATTATAGGCATTCTCGTAAAGGTTTGGTGTGCTCGTAGCTATATTTACTAAACTCGTAAAAAAAACAGCAATTTCTGTGACCTCTTGCCATGTATACAGTGGTAAACTGGTTTTTTTTAAATAAATTCTTATTCTCAACAAAAAAAAAATTTGCCTTTTCAGCTGCCCGTCTCCTGCCAATGCCTCCTCAGCAAAGGCTCCTGGTTAAAATCACATCCACCCAGGGAGCTTTGACGCTCCGCCTACTTGGCACAAGTCCATCCATCGCACATGCGGAAAATGAACAAATCGGATTACTCTGACGGGTGCACCCACGGTCTCAGCTACCGTGCCTGCTTGTTTACGTAATAAATATTCAAAAATGTAACATGTACCACCCATAGAAAACTCCACATATGGACAAAAAAAAACTTTATTCAACACTATAATTAATGAATTAAGACAAACGTATAATACAATCGATAGATAATGACCTAATCGACTGAACGCTGAACATTCACACCAAAACTCGCAGCTTTTCACCATAACATGTGTTTTACAGTAGCATAGAACAGACAGACAACGACGACACAACGAAATCCGTACAGAAGCACACACAAGCGTAAGATTCTAGGACATATTTTTAATATCCAGATATAGCCATATAGCTGAAAGATTAAAACCAATCAAACAAGTATACTAATAGAGTACAAATACACATATTCAAAGCGAACCAATGTGAATTTTCTCGACCAAATATGAATTACTGCGCATGTGCTGCAGCGGCCTTGCGACGACGGTAGTCTTCCAACGATAAAGGCCTAGAATACTATTCACATACAGTGAACTCCAAACGGTCGTAGTCAATAGGCGGGACCGCAACGCGGACACTCTGGTTGTCTGCTGCACCGAGGCAGTGAGCCTGCTGGGCAGAGACACGAAGGAAAACCGATATGCCGTAATTTTCCTATGCCTGGGGAGGTGCAGTAGACAACCAGAGTGAACGCGCCGCGATCCCGCCCTTCGCCTACGACCGTTTGGAGTTCATTGCAACTGATACTCGCTCAAAAAGAATAATTTTGTGACATTACTTCCCCTTTAACATCTTCTCAATTTTTCCCTACATATTTTCTCCAGATCCCACCCTGGTGAAAACGCTTAGAAAATTATCTGCTCGGCTATTAGCGAGATCGCAATGATCACAAAACTAATTCGACACTTATGCATTGAAAGAATATGCAGAATTACAGTAAGCTTTACAGTAAGCATTTTGACAGAGAAATAGAACGACATGACTATTCAAACACTCCCAGATATGTAAGAGAGCCTAGATGAGAATTCAGTGTTCCGGACCCGATCGCCGCGGCGCATCAGCTGCAGCTTTGCACTTTAACAGTTTGCGCATTCGCTAATCTCATTAATATTACTATTCTCACTCTCGTCCGCTCCTGTGAGATGATGTAGGATTTAGAGGATTTCCTAGACGTTTCCGGATTTTCAGATGACAAGAAAGAAATCATATGGGACAGGTCCAGTAAAAAAAAACCCGCATCAGAGAAAAGTACAGGGTGGCGAAAAAATACGTGCGCCATAAAAATCGTTCAGATTGTGTTTTTTGCCAACAAACATTAAAAGAAATTTATTTTTATAAAACAACAAGGCAAAACATTTTATAATTAGAATTTTAGAGTGTCCGCCATCAGCTTCGATGCCGGCGTCAATTCGTTTCCTCATGGAATCGATGGGAAAAGTATGCACGAACGCTTCATACAACAAATAAACGGAGTTAAATGTCTGGTGCGCGGAATTTTTCGTCACCCTGTATTTATTGGCTTTCGAATAATCAAGAACAACGTAGCTGTATAAGATACCAAAACAAATGGACCAAAGTAATGAGAAAAAAGGTTGCAAAAATCTCTACCATTTATCTATGGAAAATGAAAAAAGGTAATAAAGAGAATGGAAAAAAAACCAAATAAACTTCCTACCTCGTTCCTGACGTTGGCGGTGGCGCCGTCGGACGAGGCGACGGCAAATGTAACGAGTCCTCGAGACGAGCGCTTGTTGCAGGTCGCGCTAATTTTCCTGAACACACTGGGATCATACAAGCCAATAAGTCAATTCGAATGAAATCCACAAATAATGCACAACCACTCACCTAAATCTATATCAAGCTCGATTTTACTAATGCTACTATGTAGATCAAATAAATTGCTGGCACTTTTCGATTGCACCGGCGGCCGACCACTGCCAGGAGTAAATGCTTTGGGATCTTTCGCAGCAGATGTGGATGAAGTCGGCGCTAAAAAGTTCAAAACTCAGAATCGACTCATCTCCCAGTGACCGAAAAAACCCAGAAAAGTGGCAACGTTTACGAAATAACGAGAAAATAGAAGCAAGCGTAAACTACGTCAGGAAGGCTGAGCATAGAAAGAGACACTTTGCTGCTGTTTTCACTCTGAATGAAATCTCGAAACAAAGAAACCACTGATTCTGACTGGAACTCAAACACTATTCACACAAACATTTCTCAGATTTCGGCGCAACAACAGCAGGAGGACGTCGAGGAATTTTCGGTACGTTGTCTGGAAAGTAGAGAACTCTTATAAAAACTAAAGCTTCTAATAAACGATAGAGAGCAAGGAGTACCGCAGTATGCGATGAGCTTACAGTTTCTCTCCAAATACATAGAAACAGTGAAAAAAAAACTGCAAAATAGTTGGCTCACTTGATGTGCCTGCCTGTTCCATAGCTAAAAGCGCTTGAGCCGCCTTCGTGCCGGAAACCACCTAAAAATTGCTTTTTTCCATAAAGTTCAGGGATTTTAGGAGGATTTGGACATCCTAGAAGGTAATGCTGTAAAAAAATAAATTTTTGAGTTCGAAAAAAGGAGGGGGGGGGGGTTATTCCAGCCTTCTATGATGTGGAACGTTGGGTGTGCAAAAGGTGGTGCGGCCCAGCGTTCTCATTGGCCAATTCACTCAACCAACCAATCGCCGCTAGTTCAGCCGCACTCCTCTTTCTAAGGTACGAAACTCCACATCCAAAGCTATCCTGTTTTTTTTACATAGGAATTTCATAACATGAAGCAATCGGAAATAAAAAATTCAGCTCAGTAGCAGCACAACTTGACCCTCCGCTGGTCATTTCATACAATCTCTTCCCACCATTTTAAGGTTAAATTAAGCCCGGGAGAAGGCCAACAGGAACCCCACGACATCCTATATCATTCCAACACACCTTCATCCTCTCCTTTTTCCTCGTGAACGGATCATCCTGATGTCCCATATCGATCTCGACCTTGTCGCCAAGGAACTGCTCCTTCATCTTGTTACGATTGCGCTGATTTATCCAGTTGATCGCCGATATATCCGCGCATCTTTTCTTATCCTAAAACATGACTTATCTGCACATACATACGTGTATCTGTAATTTACAACCAATTCAAAGCACCTTAAGATTTGGATCAATAAGTTTTTCTTAAAGTTTGTGCCGCTGGTGTGGCGCCAATAATTCATGGATCAATCTTATTTAAGGAAATCGCATCAGAAAGGGTGTTTCACTGGATGAAGAATTGAGCTGTTCAGGTCACCGATTCGACTTTCCGATGAGGTTCCCATGTGGTTGAGAAAGAGAAAAAAAAAGGAAAAAAAGGAGGAAGCTGCATTGGGTGCCGGAAACGTAACCTTACCTATACCTTTATGGGTGTAAGCTGTAATGGGTGCTTTCTACCTTTCTACGTAAGGGTTACGTCGGCACCCACTACAGCTTTCTTTTTTTCTCTTTCTCGACCACATGGGAACTTCCGGCACACGTTTATCTACACACCTGGGGCAACCTTTATTCGGAATGCTCATAAGAGAGCGATAGAATGACCCTTGTGAGACCAGGAATTACGTATGGCAATTGCCGGATATCCCTTTGTAATTGCCGGAAAACTGCAGTTACTTGTTTCCGGAGATCACTTTCAGACAAATTTTCGGAAGGAGCGCAGCAGAAAACCGGAAGAACTGACAGGTGACCTGCGGTCCTTTCGAATAGCTGCTGCGGTCCTTCCGAACCGATCCCTACACAAATCTATTCTGCTGCGGTCCTTCCGAATCCTTTTATCTCTGTGTCTCTCGCTTCTTAACCACATGGTCGAGATCTCTTTCTGCTGCGGTCCTTCCGACATTTTGTCTGAGCTGACCAAAACTAATCTTAATCTATGGTGCATATTCGACGGTGAAGATATGTGAAGTATAAAATCACCATTAATATGTATGCAGAATGAAGCCAGACGTCGCGCATTAATTTTCCCTTTCAAAAAACATCAAACATTTCCTTTGGAATCCTTACATGTGGAGAATTCAAACAAATTCTCTTCCAAAAGTCGCCCAAAAAGAGCTTCAGGACTCCCAATTCGTTCACCAAACTTCTCCAAGGACATGTAGTAAAACAATCAAACGAAACTGTCATATTCAGCGCTCAAGCGAAACATCACTACGCTCTACGTCACCTCCAAAGCACTTACCACATTACGCTGTCAAGAATGCACCCATCCCCGCCCAAAAAAGCGATTGGAAATATTAAGATACCCGCCCTCGCACAAGCACCTTTGCAAACAACACATCTGCTTCTTTTGCTGCAGCATAGCAGCAGCATGACGACGTGTGGGTTGTTGACACTAAACTGTTGGACGTTATTCATACTATCACGACTCGTGCACAGCGTAAAAACTGCTGGAGCAATATTTAGCCCAGCCAGGCTGCTTGCGTTTTCCCAGTGAAGAAGAAAATTTCTGCGGGATTAGAATTCGATCACATCGTTCAACACCAGGATGAACACTGCGGATTAGAAAACTGGAATGGAAAATCCAAGAGAAATCCGTTCTTTTTTCGACAGAGACATTCCCACTAGCCTGCTTTGTAGAAAAAAAAAAAACTAATAAAAGGACCTAAACTCCTTGAGGCTAACAACATACATACAAGCATGAGTTTCGTGGAGATCTTGGCTCAAAACTTTAGGACCAACTGGTCCTCAACAGGGTGTGGAAACAAATATCCTTATCTCATTTCCTCCCTTGTGCTTGTGATCCACAATTATCTAGCGCACTTTGTGCATATTAATAAATAAACAAATAAATAACAAATAGATAAATAAATAAATAAACAAATAAATAAATAAATAGAAGCTACATATGTAGGAACCCAATAAGCACTACAGCCTTTCATTCCACCCAATTTATACTCGCGGTCAATCTAACTGAGTTTCGTCCCCTCCGCTGAGACCGCCTCGCAATCGCGCAGCAGGGCCGCCATGGCGCAGTCCCTTACGTGAGTGATTCTGTTCTGACATGTCTTGACACGTAATAGGTCAATCCTAACAAGTCCCTCCCGATTCTAACCCGTTACAATACACCATCCGGTACTAGACAGAACGCAAAACCGCGTCGCGGAAGCGCTGCGCAGCGGTTACGAGGCGGTGACAAAAAACCAATAAAAACTGAATCAGGATGACCGAGGCTACACCACTCGGAAGAAGTAAGTGAACAACTTGAATTTTCAGGATAGTGTACAGCAGCAGATGATCAAAACGACAACTTATCAAGAGACGGAAAAAAACGAGAAAAACTTGCGATAAAAAAGCGTAAAAAGCCTAAACATAACATCATTTTGCAGCATTAAATCGGAACGCTATGTCTTGAAACTAGTAGATCTATAAATCGATCCGGGCCGGGTGATCTTTCGACTTACTATCACTTAATTTCTTCCTCAGCTCCAGAAATTGCACCACCCCAAACAATGTCCTTATTGGGACACCTCCAAAAAAGGAAACCAACCGCACGTTCCGCCCTCGAATCCAACTCCTCCAATTCACGTTGCAAACGACGTACTGCTTCATGGTCGCCTGTTTGCTCGGCAATTTCCTGGAACACGTTGGAAAATATTACGCCTCGTAGAAAACTACACAGCGTTAAGCAGTATTTCCAGAACGTTCTTCAATGCCACAGTGTGTAAGACGGACAAATGACATGCGTTCATGCATCAGCTGCTCAGTTGAACTACAAGAGAACAGAAAACTGATTGATGACTCGCTTGACAAGGAAATCATGGAAAAAGAAAACAGGTAGGTAGGAAGGGTAAAGAGAAGACGAAAGTGATCAAAATAGCACCCGTGTGTGGTTGGAAATTGTTACGATGCAGTAATTACTATCCACAAACGGGGACACACCTATACATCAACACTTTTCAAAAGTGATTTTCAACTAGGGCATCAAAAACGCCAACAATCATTACACATTTGTCGCTAACGTGCCTTCTACGCGTTCGCTCCCCTTCACAGCGTCTGCCGCAGTGCATGTTTCAGCTGCCTGCCCAATTAGAACCCTACTTCTTCGACAGTCTCTACGGCAAGTTCACCATCTTTCTCTCATCACTACCACCGCTTATCGCTGACACGCTACCGTAGGCTTGTGGCACGCATAACAGGTAAATTAGTTGCAATTTTTCACCACAACCACCACTTCAACACTGGGGCATGGACGCTGGGCGCCGGCTGGTAGCGATCATCAATAAAGCATGTGCTATTCGCACATTCGCACATTGGCAGGGCACACCTGAGCAGCCAGCATATGCCTTACATATTTAAATGAAATTTGTCTTATATATTCCACGCAAAGGTGAAATAAAACGCGCTCTTCCAGAATCTTCCACAAAAATTACCCCTGCTGTTTTGTAAACACCGCTCTCGCGAGAAATTCATTCACTTCGACAAGTTAACCTGAGCGCGACAATCTCAGCTGTCAGCCAATCACTCAAACAGTTACTAGAAGTGCTGTGGCTTCTTTTTGAAAGCGCAGAGAACTTCCAGGGCAAAAATTCATGACTAAGGCCAGCTATATCTGCAATATTCTGCGTCTCTTCAGAAACAATTGTCTCTGCTCACGTCTAGCTTAAAGGTTCCGCCAACATCCAGAAAAAAAAACAGAAAAAAACCCTACTGCACTACAAGTACTATTTACCGTGATGTTAAACTTACAAGGCACTCCTTTCCAATTGCCTCAGACCCACCGAAAAATTAAAAATCACAAAACCGCAAAAGTTCGGCGTCGCCACTTTCCAGAACCTCATTCAGTTGTTAACCCACATTAAAAATAATGCCCTTTAATTTACTGCCGAACGAACAGAAACACAAGAACTTCACATTTAACTTCCTAACTGGAATTGCGGGTGTGCAATCCAGTCACTGGGTGTGTGTGCAGTTGAGATGGTGAGTCGCCAATTTTCCCACAAGTAAATTCCATGTTCTCTGATCTTGAAACCTGGGCATTCTTACAGTGATAGATGATAGTGATAGTGATAGATGATAGTGATGGTGGTGTAGATCGCAGATAGACGAACGTGAGCCACTTTCAGGCCTCTGAAGACGACGTTGAGTCGAAACGTCAGGCCAAGAATAAAACGTGTCCTGATAACAACCTGTGAGGCACAGAAGAAAAATTAAACAATTTCCCACAAGTATTACGAATTTAATTTTGGTCAATTCTTTGGTAAACAAAGTAATGATTCTATCGCAGGACCCAATTAACGTAATTACGGTCCCACAGGCATTGGTCTAAAATTGACCACACTGTTCTTGGAACCTAGGTCCAGCGCGTGACGATAGATTGCTAGGGGTGTGGTTGTATTAATGACCAGGTAAGGGAACGGAAAGGGGTCCTTGTAGGAACCGGGAGGGTGGATAGGAATAAACATGCAGGGCTAGGATTAGCGAAACGCCAACCACGCAAACCAACTATGGTTAGCATGATTGGTTATCTCATAGACAACGGGATGTAAGGAGACGCAGATCGACAAAATTGACTGGCTATGCGTTGATGAATTCCAGTCCAGAAAAAAAGGGTTGGTCGTTATACCGAGGATAGGAAATCGTAGCTGAACAGGGAATTTTTCAAGGGGGAGGGGTTCTTATGTGTGTAGTTGAGATTTGTATGCTGAAGAAACGAAGACGGTGTTGTATTTTTTGCTGACTGAGAGGGGGAGGATCGTATACTTGCAGGCTGAGAGGAAGGGAGTCAAATTTTTCCATACTGAGAGGAAGGAGGGTCGCATTTTCTCAGATTGAAAGAAAGAGGGGGGGGGGCGAGATCGCATGAAAGTCGACTTTTTGTCATTACCACGTTTGATTCTGGTCGCTACACGGCTTCAATCCCTACATGTAACCCAGTAGGCCATGCGTGACCCATGGTCAAATTGCGCGGTCCATTCTTTAAGATACATCCATTAGATAAGTTAGATGTATTGAAGAAGACGACTATGATAAGCCTCTAAACCCCAGCAGGCACTTTTTCAAAATTACGCTGTACCTGGGAAAGTAAGCTCGTCAAAAATTTATAACAATGCGGGATTTTAAGCCTGTTTATGAAACTAGGAAATTCTCCTGGAAATCCTAACTGATCTCTGATCTCAACTCGGCTATGATTCCCATGAGATATTCCCTGTGGATTCCATTTCAGTTGTATGGCTAGGTTCTCCACTGAAGAACTAAGTCAGGATTAACACCTGTAACCGTGGCTTTTCAACCTTTCCCGATTGCAATAGACATCAATCAATAAGCATACTTCTAAGCACTACTAAAAATGCACTCCAAAGCATCTCAAATCAGTGATTCCAACCACTTATTGGCACTCATTCCACCTATAGGAGCGTTCTTCAGCCCACTAGCATCACATCAGCGATGTCATGCTAATCAACCGAACGGGAACGCCTCAAAGCGCTCTGTGCCGCAGAAAAAGAGGAAAAACCCATGCTTTTTCACTGAACCTCTAGAACCATCAATAACTTAGTACACAGCTACTACGCTCGGCCTGTTGTCTTCATCTTTCGACCGTTCCATCTTAGTCGGCATTTCAACACCTATTCAAACCTAACTGCTAACAATAACACGCTTGCAGTACTCGCAGCGTAATCGCACTATCGTTGTAACAATACCAGCGAACAAGTGATCTTTTCAATGTGTTTGCCAAGGCGTTTCGGCGACGACGACGACGAAGCTCTCTACGCATGCTGTCGACATATGCTCACACATAGTTCTCCACCACTCAATGCTTATCTGATCTAAAAAGCAAAAGTAGCTGCCAATCCTCTTGAAAGTCCCCCATATCGTGGATTCGCTTTCGATAAAATTTAGCTTCCACATTGAATCTCGCGACCTCTGAAAATAGCAGCGAGTAAAGTTTCTGCGGTAAAGAAAAACTACAGTAGCAGCTAATCAAACGACAAAAATGTCAATATATCTGAATCATGCCTTGTCGCTCTGAACACGATTCAGCTTCTGCTGCTATGCGTTTCTTTCTTTCAGGCCTGCAAGGAAAATTTCTTGCATGATTTTTCGTCTACGTTCATTCCTGCTAAGGCCGGAGTGTCGTAATTACGAACAACACCCGGAGTCCAGGAAAAAAATGTGATGTTTATCTCATCTCATTAAGATGATTTAGGTCATTTTGAGAGTCTTCAAAGAAGTTCTGAATTATTCACTTCTATTCTGTAACAGGTTCTACCTGTTTTACCAAAGTTCTCTGCCGCTACTTCTCTTCCTGAATGTTAAAGGGTCTTTCTTGATTCGTTCAGGTTTTGCGCTGCCCAGAAAATTGAAAGAAAAATACCCAAAGCAGCAGCAATTTCTCCTACTGTTTGTGTTAAATTTTGTCCGTTGCATCTGCAGAGATTGTATATACATATTTGCATCTCTTTCACACGACTCTTTCCGTTAAACCGTCTGCAGAAAATTTGAGAAAAGTGAACTACGCAAGTAGCCTAAGAGCAACCTAAGACGTAGATCACTTTCCTCAAATTCTTTTGCTATGAATTCTAAGGGAGGTGTGTGGAAGTGTTTCAGATAGATATACAGTACCGGCCAAAATTATATAGCCTTTTCAACATTCCTCCATAACTTCTATTAACGTAAATCTTGACTTAATGTGAAGCCTTGAAGTTCAAATTTTTATGATAGTTTCAGAAACTCAAAATTCGTTGAAGTTAAAAGTTTGAACTTTAAAGCTTTACGTTGAGCCGAGCTTTGCATTAATAGAGGTCATGGAGGAAAGTTTAAAAGGCTATATAATTTTGGCCGGTACTGTATGTTTCTACGCCATAAACCTATGGATTCAAATTACTATAGTAAAGCTGTTTTGCAACTACAATACCTTTTTCCCACCCAATTTGTCAGATAAGGCCTACGGAAGACGATAAAAACCAACGTAACACGATGCCCTTTCCTGCTAATATCGCAAATCCAAAAAACTTGAGGATTGATCAGTCAGCTACACATAGTGCCACTGAATTTCTGGTTCTATTACGCTTTGTACTTTCAAACGCAACGTTTCTGTACGATTTGCAGGGATTCCTTTGTTCTAGGTCGCATTTCTCCTTTTGTGAAACACCTCCGTCATCATATGAATAGTCGAGGCGCCGAGACTGTGACTATACGACACGCAGACGGCAGCACCGAGACACAGTTGGTAAGGAAATATTTTCCTCTTGTTTTCTCGTTTCGAGCCTCCTTGCGCACGGGTAGCCGGCAACATTTCGGTGTTGTCGCTTGACGCAGGGGGCTGTCCGAAACATGATAGCGCGTTCTGCATGCGCTCCGTTCTCGAATATGAGGCGTTCCAAGCGACGGGTTTATTTACTTGCACACTGTTGGCAACGGGCCACAAGAAGGGGAGCGGAGGAGGAACTTTGAGCCATTTCACCTGTGGAATGTCTTCACTGACTGTGTGTGCTTGTCCTTTGAGCAATGAAGCCCTGATTCCCCCAAATTCCAATGATTCTCCATGTAGACTAGAATGATATGTGATACCCCAATAACAAAACCAAACAATTATTCGCTTTCTCCACCAATCATACTGTCGAATATAACATGTTATCCACTCGAAAATGGTTTTTCTTTTAAAATTCGACGGGAAATAAGTCATCTTCGCATAAATTGACGTTCGGTGGAGAACGTTTGAACAGCGTCTGACGTTCTCTGCAAAAAAAAAACGCTCCAATTCCGTCGTCCCATTGTTTTTCGGTTTCCCAGTTCCGGCTCTTGAGAAAGTGCTCAAACCGAAACTTTTTGGACGCCTTCGAAACTTCCGCCCCCAAATTCTCGAAAATTTATCCCTTTGCTCTCCCGCTTTCATTGACGACTCTTTGGCTCACAATTACGTCGAATTCTCGTTGCGCTTTGGCATAATAACGATTAATTGATGATAAATTCAGTGAATTCTGTGGAAAGTGGGAATCCCGAAGGAGGCGCGGAAGTAATCCACCTGCTTGTAATGTTCCTCATTCTGTAGTTGGTTAGCATATCAATAACCATTGTTGATCCATTTGATCACAAGCAGCGTTCCTCAATAGGTGACGACTCGAGTAAGCACTCAGAATCGGCAATCTCAGTGCTACGGATCTCCTCTCGTGGGTAATACTTCTTACGAACAATTACGACAAAGTCCGCCTTCTCGCTGATGACGATGACGACGTAAAAGTGTCGTATTAACCAGTTCTGCACGTATATTTCCACTTCTATGAGTTTCGGCTATGTCATAGCCGTAGCACAACCGTCGCCACGCGTAACCGGATATATTTGGCGCACACGATCGCCTAAATTCCACGCTGATGTTGTTGCCGCTGCTGGTGTCTGCCATTAAATCGTCGAGCGTTTTTGCGGTCGCTTTCTCGCCGTTCTTACCTGTCGTTACCCTCGTTATTTCTGCCTTCACGTTGGGGTCAACGTTTTCCTTAAGGCTCTGGCTATGATGAACATCGATACTTGTGCACGAACATCGATTTGACGAACACGCTCGATAGCATTTATTTGAGAGATAGAAAGAAAGTAAACGTCACACCGCTGCTGCGCCTCGGCGACGTCGCGGTAAGAGATCGTTCGCTGGTCGGCGCCTCACCGGCCCGTCCTGGGTTCAAGGGCATCCACACAGCGGCCTCGTCGAGGAGCTCAGTTCATCCGTCAGTCGACGCATTCGTCATCCGACTTAGTGCTACTAACTGAATTGACAGTTTCTCTCCGTGTTTTCATAGGAAGTCGCATTTCCGACTTGGTAGATTTGCCGTCGACGATTTCCTATTCGCAACGTTGACTCCACCTCGGCAATAAACCAGGAAAGGCAAATAAAGGACTATGAAAGAGTTACCAAAGCGTTGGATCATCTTCTGGTCCATTCAATTCCATATTTCGTATTCCCATTGCCAGGAATGTTTACCTTCTTTGTGATCTTTTCACTTTCCCACCGAAAAATTATTCTAGTCGATGTCAAGTAGAGTGTTTGTCAAGGCGAAGATAGAACTCTTGCCAAATGTTTTTACGCTCCTGTTCCGGTGGTTGTTGTTAAGAATTCGAGATTCGCCATCGACTCTGGCCTTATGCAGACCGTGTCCTTTCAATTGGGAATTATCACGATCTTTGATGTCTGCTTGGAAGTCACTAATCACTTCCGTAAATTCCTCACGTACAACTTCCTCTATAAAACGCATTCTACACGTATGCGCGGGTTCCATTAAACTGTTGATGAACTTTTTCTGCAACAATCAATTCTGCAGCAGTCCTCATCGACAGCATTCAGCGCTTCATCGTTGAGCAGGCCGGATCACCCTTTTTATGGATTACCAAAAAGGTGAAACGATTCGCTGCCATCCACGTTCTATCGACATTTTGCTCGAACAGGAAAAATATTTACTCTCATGAGGTTGACCTCTCTGCCTACACACGCTGTGCGTGTGCATGCGTGCGTCGTCTTTTGATAGCCACACCCTATCAGACGAGTAGGTGGTAGCAGGTGGCAGCAACGCGAAGCAGTTTCTTTTTTCCGCTTTCCAGTTGGCATTTCTCGTCTGCTCATTGTTATTTGTGGGTCATGCATGGTCAACAACATCTACAACGCGTTCCCAGATGCAATCTCAGATCTTATTGTGTCACCGCAGTTCTCTGTAACACCACACCCACCCGAGGGTTAATTCTTCAAATTCCACCTCCATCAACAACTCCTTCAGCAGTTCCGCTTAGAATCGCCCACCACCCATAAACTGTTCGATCGATCGTTTATTAAAGCTGCACGCCTTGCAGATGCTACGCCCTGAAGACGAGCCTGCGACGACAACGGTCGACTTGGGACCCGCTAAGGAAATCCAACACACCGACGACTTCCCTAAACCCGCGCAGGCAAGGTCAGTGCACATATAATCCCGCGGTTTAAGACGGTTCGTGATACGCGATCTGCCGGCATCGATTTCGTGTTCTGTTCCCATATTAAACGTCCGTGTTAGTGCATTTTTATTTAGCCCTGTTCAAAAGGAGAAAAAGAAGCTGCAATTCCACATGTCCAGCAAAATCCAGATTATTCCCGATAACCGGCAGGGCCAGCTCAACACCGGCTTCCTCGGCACCATTCCTGGCGTGTTGAAAATCGCCGAAATTGTGAGTTTCTGCAGTTCGCTCGCTTTCTCGTCGCTAGATGACAGTTCATTTCATGCAGACTCTATCGATCAAGTAACATTTGCTAAGCAGTCAATGTTTACTGCACAGCCCCACGCAACCAGCTCCTTCGTTTGACTGAGTGGAAGTTTAACGCACGAAAACAAATACAAAGCGTAACAACAGCCACATTATAGCTATCACTGCTTATAAACGAAGGCATATTCAAAGGTGCTGTAAAGAATGATGCGCCCACTTATCCTACGAGTACTATAGAGAATTTTTTCTCGGAATTGTAGCAATTTTCTTGCAGATCCTCGCTTTCGTCGCCTTCGTTCTGGCCATTTGCGCCGACAGAAGGTCCACGACCGCAGCATGGACCGAGCACATCACCTTCGAGACTATGATCGTCGTGTGTGCTTTGCTTGCCGGTTATGTCTGCTTTCCGCATCTCACCATCCGTGAGGAGCCCACTCGAGAAGGCTTGATCGTTGTGGTTCGTTTTTCCTGCATTTTATGGATCTTCATAACTTTTTGAAGGTTATCCAACCATCTCATGCCTTTTTCTCGCTTCTTGGAAAACAAAAAGCAAACATTGGACAAAACTATTTTCCAACAGCGAAGCTCTGGATTCATGTGAATCATCCACGCGTACAGCTCGCAAGATCATGCTCAGATAATGTGTAATGCACACAACGCATGGTTTATCAACTCAATCCATCGGGAAAAACGTAATTCCTGGAGATTTTTCCGATTTGTCTCTAACTGGGAAGTTTCAGTGGGTGCCTCTTAATAATCTTCAGCATGCTCATGGCGTTCTTATCGAAACACCTGCGCAAACACTCTCTGTAAACAAGTGAGAGCCTTTTTATGAACCACGGCGTACCTTCGGTACCTTCTACGACCTGGCGCTTTGCGCGGTTTACGAGATAGTTCATATTTGTCCGCAAGTTTTGCAGGGATTAATGGGAATCGAGCGGCTTTTTCTCTTCGAGGGCAATAGTCTACCCTTCAGCCATTCACCTAATGGGGCAAATCCTTTTGAAGGCTCTCTTTTTCAGGAACTGATCTTCTATGGAATCAACACCTTGTTCTACTTCATCTCCATCTGGTTGATGGTGCATTTGTCAGCCAGCTGGGGTACTGATGGACGAGGAGCTGCTATCATGACAGCGGTAAATAAATAAATCACAACCCTTTTTACCACCAACATTTCAAGGCTCCTAAGATCATAATCTCTCCAGATTCTTTGCGTCGCTCTGACCATCATCTTCGGGATCGAAACCTTCCTGAAACTGAAGGCATGGCGTGGCGAGAACGAGCCGAGCAGCAAAGTGATCACCACCGGAGCTCAACCATCTCAAAGCTAAGCCGCCAACTGCTACACTGCTACTCTAGTCAGCCTAATTGATTTTAGCCACGAAAAGAGAGAGGAAATTTCTATGAAATGCGTTTTTCGTTTTGTTTTTTGCTGAAGGGCTGTAACCCTTTCCGTACACCTGCCGTTCACTTACGCCAGACCTCAATCTGGGTGCGCGCTTTGTGTGGCGTCTTTGAGATGAACATGCATCGTCTTTTCATCACTCTGTCTGTCATTGTGTGATTAAATATTATTGCATAAGAACATATTCCTAGAGATTGTCATATTTGAACGTATGATGAAGCTTTTTTTAAATTTTAAACCAGAGATCAATTGAGTTGAGGGCAAGGCATGGGAGACCATGAGTTTTTACGCTGCAGACAAAATTCTTGATGAACAAAACATTTCCAGAAAAATTGGCTGGAAAGATTCCAAAATGACGTAGAGCTGGAGCAAAAATGAATTTTTCGCTGGAAAATCCTGAAATCTTCCTAACAGCATCAATAGAAGTGACTATTTTGGTTGAACCACTACTTCCCACTAATTTCCTATCTAAATCTTAAGAAAAAAATCCATAGCAGAAACCTGACCCAGCACCAGAACGTAAATAGCAAATACGAAAAAATTCCTAAGCTCTCACGACTCAAACCAACACTAATAATCCTCTTAGTTCACTTGAAAGCTGAACTACCAGTGCAAACCGACAAATTCCCCGTCGTCTATGTACACATTTTGTGCTCATATACAAAAACGCCTTCACAGTCTCGACAAGCAGCGCTCTCGAGCAGCCACTTTAGGGTCAAACCGCTACAAAATCGCCTCTTCTCGGAGAATTTACAGCTCCGTCAGAAGCTGCAACGAGAGCTCATCCGGTGCAAAACTCGTCCGTTTCGCCAGATTATCGTTCTCGTAGCTGAACAAACCAGACGAATTTTCTCCTGTATCACCACCTCTGTGTTGATCAATATCGCCGCCTAACGCTCGTTTCGTCGAAAACAACCGAACCGGTCAACTACACAGTGCAATGTGACCTCCATCTGCGTTGCTACAGCCGACCGGCCGGCCGTGTAGCAGTCAGCCGCGCCGCAATCTAACACCCCTCAATTTGCAAGACGCTAATTAGCTCGTAACTCCGGCCAGAAAACAGGGCGGGAATGAGAGCTCAGGTGAAGGTCAGCTCGGGAATGCGAAGGAGTTTATTGGGAACTATAAACGCGCTATTTTTAGCTCAAAATGTTGCTTGCAATCCTTTTCAAGCGAAATTTTGTCAGGAAAAGTTGCATTGGCTTCCAATACTCTTGGTATAGAATTCCCGAATCATCAGTGTAGACGTCATATAGGTGAAACCCTACCCAATACAAGTATACCAGAGTCGTCCGACAAAAGTTTAAAGGTAAATTTTGGCAAAGATCAGCAGCGGATGGCATTATGGGGACGGGGTAAACACCCGTAGTAAACTTTACCTGTCACTGGCAGGGCCTCTATGCACAATTGAGATTACCCAGGGTAAAGATGTGGACACTCTTGCTAACGATGAGTGAAGTTGTGTGGTATTATCACGTTTACCCTGGGTGATCCTAATGATGCATGCATCTTTAGCAGACAAGTAAACTATAGCCCTAACTTTACCCCATAGGTCGCATGCATCATTGAGATTACCAAGGGTAAACGTACTGACAGCACGCAAATCTACCCATCGTTAGAATGGGCGTCAACATCTTTGCCTTGGGTAATCTCAGTGATGCATTCATGCACATGAGTCGAGAGTAAACTTTTTGATGAATACCGGAAAAAAGGTGAACTTTGGAGTAATCGTGATTACCAAGGGAAACTCAATGATGAATCCCATCCTGAGATGCTAACGCTTAATGTTATCATTGAAGCGATTTTCGCTTTACATAGAAGTATGAGAAAACTCCACCTCAGATCAAAATGAGATAAACCCTATTTGGAAAGCTTCTTTGACCAACTTTGCCCTCTCCGAGGAAAACAAAGCCGACCCAAATATGAGAACTAAAATCGCCTATGGTATGACTATCGCGCAAAAGTGTACAATCAAATTGTTATAATGGGAAGCAAAAACAGTCTAAGTGCGTTTGATGTGTCCAATAGATGAGAATTATCTCTCGCGAGTACGAACATGCATACCCAATGGAGAACACCTACGATCAAGAGCGCCGAAGATCTCTTCAAGGAAAAAACTGAACCAAAATTCAAGTTTTGAGGCCAAATTTGTCCTAATAGTCAATCAAAGAATGTGCGGACATTAAATGCTACCACCTTCCAGCATTACCCAAATGTCTAACATTAAAAAACTGACTAGCCAGTGAAAGTAGTGCGAAGAAAATATAGCGTGGATAAGTGCCTCGAGGACACATAAACCCGATTTTCTGCATCATTAGATGGCAAAAAAAGCATGAATGCATTGCACTATTAAATGGAAGAGGAAATTGAGCATTATTGTGAAAAGCCAGTTAGGAAGAACGAGGGAGACATTGAAAAACAACACCAATCCAAAATCGTTTTTCAGATTCTTCTTCACAAAAACATAGATTTACAAGAGTTCTTAGGAAAGATTATGCAAGTGAGACACTACAAAATGTCGCTCGAGTGGACGATGGATGGTCCGTTCCACTGAGAAGACAGTTGGAAAGAAATTAAAAAAATAAAGGACACGGGAAATGCGTGGTATCCGAGGAAAAATGCGAAAACAGCAGAGAATTGGCACAAGTGCTCAGCTATCATCGTCAGAAACAGCCTGTAGAGGGTGTGATGGGCGCAGTCTTCGTGATTAGACCATGTGAAGAGGCCAAAATGCGATAAGCGCTGCAAGGAGTTCGCATGCACTGGTTCCCCCACAATTTGGTGCATGAGGAGAGATACGAAGTAAGGCAAAATTTCAACAGATGGTAGAAATGAAATGGGGCTATTCTCGTAACGCTCCCACAAATCGGTGCAAGTGCATTCAGTAAAAACCAAATCAGCAAATTTTGCAAATAGAAAAGAAACTGGAAAATCAAAAAGTAAGACTATCTATAGAGGAAGTCATCAGTGGAAGTGTGGAAATGTTCGAATTCGGAATGGAGAGAGAGGGAGAGAGAGAGGGAGGGAGAGAGAGAGAGAGTGATAGAGAGAGGGAGGGAGAGAGAGAGTGATAGAGAGAGGGAGAGAGAGAGAGAGAGAGAGAGAGAGAGAGAGAGAGAGAGAGAGAAATAATGTGAAGCCTTGAATAAGAAACAGAGGAAAAATTCAAAAATCATATTGGAGGATGTGAAATTCACCGAACTAGGATTAGGAATAGATCCAAATGAATGTCTTAAATTAAAAACAACGCACCTTTTTCTTCATCAATTCACCCTTGGTCACAGCAAAATTTTTCACTTTATCCGAGAACTTCTTCTTCTCATTCACTATCTGAAAAGAAACATCGTTGCTAAGGACTACCAGCAACCTTCATTTCTACGAAAACATTCGTTTTCCGCGTAAAGAAAAAAAGAACATACATATTCGATAACTTCATCGGTGTAGTTAAAGTTCATCGCTTTTTTGATATCCTGCTCCTTTTTCTCGATGTGGTCCATGGTTGGCAAAGAGCCACACTAAACGATAATAAGGACGTTAAAGTAAGCGGATAGCACTGAGCACAGCAGCAACCCATTGAAACACGTAGTGCTGACTTCTGCTCACTCGGCTTATTCGAACAGAACTTACTTCCTCTTTTGTCACTGCTTTCCAATCGGCGAATTCCTCCTGGCCGAATTCTGCATTTGAAACGAATTCGATTCGAAATACACGTTCGTCGCTACCTAAGTTCGTAGAAAATCACGTAAATCCAGGAAAAGAAGCTCTAGGCATGCATGCAATATAGCTTAGTGAAAAAAACTCACCATATTTTAATTTCAGACCCTTGTTGGTCTTCAGATTATCAAACGCATAAACTCTGTTCATCTCCACCACATCGATCACTTGTGAAAGCTGAAACAAAGAAAGAATGAGGAAGAAAATAGCTTGGTTGGCCTGATTGTGCCAAAAAAAACTAGGAAATAGCAACAAGTAGGGGGATTCGCCAGACAGATAAAATGCTAACACAAGAAAATGATTAGAAAAGGCTCAATATTGACGCCTTACAAGTGTTTTTAATTAGAACAGATTGCTATAGAACATCGAAATACAACAACATCAAAAGTTCACCATCCATCTTGTCAGAAATCCACTTGAATCCCCTGGCCTTTGTGGCACAGAAATAGAACTAAATTTTTCAAACTTTCTACCTCCACTATTTTCGTCAGAGAAAATATCAACAGTAGGGATTTCTCTTTGGGAGTACTGAATCCCTTGAAAATAGGTTTATACAGTAATCGCCGATGGCGGTGACCCATTCACGTCCTTAAAAAGCACGCCGCTTGAACGCGCCGCGCGCGCTGGAATCAATCTACTGCCATCATGCTACTTCTCGTTAGCAAACATGAAAAAAGTGAAAAGATTACCAAGTTGTGAAGAAAAGCGCCTAGAAACAGCGCTCCGACGGCTAACGACAACGATTCCAGCGCGTGCGGCGCGGTTGCGCGGCGACTTTGTCGAGGCCGTGGATAGGTCACTGTCATCGTCGCGCACTATACGTATATGCGCCATGGTTTATCAAGGCGCTTTATAACCAACATTTTATTCGCATGAGATAAGATAATGGCATTAAATACGGTTAAGTAAACGGAAAATAAGACAATTTATGAAATCTACTGACCCTATATCTCGACTTCCCTCCATAGCCTCCGGCTCCAACTCGAACGAAGCATCCAGTGACGGTTTTAGCGAAGAATGGAGCATAGACGATCTTCGCTATCTTGTAACGCGAAACACGGGCTCTGGCTAGATCTTGCACGGTATCAACCTGATAAATAATAGGAAATTATTGGCTTTTACTAGGTCCTGAAACTAATGCAGAGCAAAATCCAACCTCCCGCTTAGCTTCAGCCTTCGCTTCATCATCCTCACTTCCTCCGTCTCTTCTCGGTGAGGATTCACGTGATGACGATCTTGAAGATGCTGTTGACGAGGAAGATGAAGATGATGAGGACGAGCCATCGCTATCGTCCTTGCCAAACACCGCATCAATGGAGAGAGCAGCTTTCTTCGCTGAAAAATTGATGCCATGAGTTGAAAGCACAGCATAAGCTTGCATGATGGAGACGAATAATTACCAGCTTTGTTCTCCTTGTCTTTCCGCTTCGCCAACAAGTCAGCCATGGCATTCTTCTGTGTGGCTTTCTTATGCACCTCAGAGGGGCGGTGGAACTTCATATCGGCCTCAGATTCTGAATCCGACGCAGGAGCAGCCTTTGATTTCGAAGCAGTCGGCTGCGACCGAGAAGACTGAGGTTTCTCTAGAAAACTAACTTTGAATCTGGAGAACAAGAAGGTATAGAAATTTTTCATCTCTTTCCATTCCAAAACACTTGCCTTCATCGCTATCGCTCTCGTTGATCCTCTTTTTCTCTTCGCGTCGTTTTTTCTCCTTTTTCTCTTTCTTATCTTTCTTGTCTCCACCACCCGATGAAGCATTTTTGGCAGCTGCCAGTTTTTCCTCTATTTGTTTCCTAGAAATGAAAATTCCTTCTACGATCAAGGATTCTGTTACCCTAGAGGGAAAATCAACGTCACCTTGTTCGCCTCATTTCTTGTTGTTCCATCCTATTGAATATTTCTTGTTCTCTATCCTTCTCATTCATGGCCATCACTTGTCTACGATCTTCTTCATCAGCGAAAAGATCATCATCCATCTCACCCTGCGAATAGTCAGTGTAATCACGCCGGTATTGAGAAATGGAGATTCTCAGAGTAGTTAGCTCGCAGAACGACGAATTATTCGGTTTTTGGTATCAGTTATTTCTGCTGTGCTGTAGGTGCGAATGATTCACCGGGCTTTAGTTGAATATCACATTTCAGCAAGATCACGATGGTATACTATCCATCACAAAAGTACCCAAAAAGCGTACAATCTAATAGATTTGGGCTGGCCAATGACCGCAACGCTTAACATACCTCTAAATTGTTATCTCTAGCAAGTCCGTGATAGATGGACATCTAAGTGTTGGGTAGAGATAATGACTATGGTAAGCTTGCAAGTATAACTATGTATGGGGAAAGAAAGCATTTCGGAAGTCGGCCAGCGCCATTTTCATACACATACTTGTAAATTAAGGAAAAAAGCCAGCGCTTTCACAGTCATGTGCCTCTCAGTCGTCAAAATAGATGAATCACTCCCTTGCCGATAACGAGTACGTCGATACAAACTTTGGTAGAGGTCTACGAAAGCACCCTAGCAATTTCCACTTACTCGGTCACTCTCCTCACTGATGGCTCGCTTCCGTTTCGCACTGTTGGCTCCGCTACCCTTCTTCCCCATCGATGCTGATCCCTTTCGTTTTCGACTCGATGCGGCGCGGCCGCCATCACTGTCTGATCCGTCGTCGGAGTCGGAGTTGTCGGAGTCGGAAGAGCCTGAACAAGTAATGAAATTCAACGGCTCTAACAAATTTCTTCTGTAATATATCGAAGTTGATATTGAATCACGACCTGGGAATTTCCAAAAATGTACAAAATGAGGGTCGCATTTATAGTGGTTGAGAAAAGCAAGACGTTATAAATAATTTATGAATAAAAAATAGTAAAACCCAAACCACCCGAATCCATTGGAAATCAACAAAAGTTAGGAAATGGCATAATTAAATGATTAATCAAGAAAACCAAAGTGAAAACGCAAATTCACAGCTGCGCTAACCCAACAATGAGTAACACCAACTAACAACATAATGGATCAATTTATAAGTTATTGTCAATGAATGTAACGAATTGGTTGATGAATTGAATACTTATACCAATCAAGACATGCGAATACAGGAGACGCGCTGGAAACGTGTTCAAAATTCGTAGACTTTTACTGTGAAAAGTGCGATTTAAAAATGTCATTTCTGTTACTTATATCCAAAAAGGTAAGCTACTTGTGTCGAAAAAAAACCAACAGGTTATTTGCAATGAGAATGCCGGGTGTAACCATTTCACAACGAAAGATAGCGCTTATAACCAGATGCTGACTAGCACCACTTACTTCACACAATAGAACCCATTGTTCTACAAAATTATTGATGCGTGAATCAAAGAAAAATGGGAAGATTATTGTGACGGCACTAACGAAAAAGATTTTGAAAGGTTGAGCAAACTCATGCCTAATATCGGCCATATCGAAATGGAACAGTTTGCAAAATTCGACGTAAATTCCATGAGCAATAATTCAGAATTTCAAAACTATCTTTTGTAATGTTCACCAACCGAGAAATTGCGTTAACAACTACGCAAGGAAAAAAGACTAACTAGCAACTGCACCCTACTACACTCAATATTAGTTGTATCAGAACGTTTACAACAATTCTTCGCAGGTTTTGTAAGTGAACAGTGTAAAATGAAAAGAGCACAAGCCATGAGTGAATTCACAAATGAATCACGTTCATTGTCGTGGCTAACATCAAAATATTAGACATATCTCTATTTCCAAAGAGCCTTGAAATCTTTAAGAATAGTTGATTCAATAATTCCAGAAGTAAGCACTCACCTGCGCTCTCAATAATTGCCTTGCTACTCGTGTTGCGGGTTGGGCGCTTTTTACTCCTTTTTTGGGAGGCATCAGAATCATCAGAACCCTAAAAAGTAAGGAAGATGACAGTCATTTCAGACTTAGTCAAATATTTCTCACTAAACTGTGATGAAAAACTCCCCGAAGGGAAAAGAAAATAAAATCCACGTAAATGAGTAAAACATATCCAATTTTTTATCCATGAAGCGGAGTTTTATCCGAAGCCTGACTTGGCTAGCAATGTAAGGTAACACTACATATTGCTTGAGGCAAAATTTGGGAGGGAAAGAAGTGGAAACACCTGTTTGATTTTATTTAAACACATGGATACTAAATCCTTCAGAAAAAAAATGAATCAAAAAGATGAAGGCAATGGGAAGAAAATCAGCTACAAAACGTAACTCTGACTTTCGAAAAAAACCCTAATAGCAAGTCTAAGCCACATTGAAAAATTACTCCTTAAGTAATGTATAGCAGGATGACTCCACCTCCGTTCTGTTGGAAAAAAATACATAGTAACTTAAAATAACAGATGGAAACTAAGTAAAAAAATGAAATCCGAAATGAAATCCTAGAAGTCATTCCTCACAATGCATGTCATTAAAAAAAGCGAAAAAGACAAACACTATCTTGAAGTATACCTTTGGCTTCTTTTCTTCATCATCTGACGAGGAATACTCGGACGACGACATTTTTAAGGCCACTTGTCAACGAGACAGACCCTTAAATGTATAAAAAATAGAAACGTTGCGACTGTTTCGAAGTCAATGCCGCGGACTTCCACCTATCAGGGATTTTATTTCGGATCTCAAAGATTCTTATGCTTCCTTGTGTAACTCCTGTGTACCTACAAACTTTTATGTGCCTTTGTCGACGTCAGCAACACACCACTTATTAAGATTCTTCAGCACAATTGGCGTGAGACATTTTCAGAATTTCCATAATTAGGAAGTTCATTAAATGACGTCGACCCCGACACATAAAAGGTAGCTTAGCCTGACCATACATTTGTTCGAACAATCTGCTTTGCGCAAGCTATTCCAGAATATCTTTATACGCTTGTTCAATTCACCAACTTGCACTCAATCTCATCAACTGAACGAATTCCTCAAGTAATCACAGTTCGCATGAATGACAGTACAAGAACCACAAGCAAAGCAGTACAACAACCGTCGCTACGAAAATCCTAAACAATCAATGCGATGGGCAAAGTGATGAACAAGCAGCACATCGCATGGACAACGACTCGGTGTCAATTGCTTTGTCGCCAGTGGCTATGACCCGACAGATCATCAATTTCATGCGACCACGGTCAGATCAATAAGTTCTTCGGATCTGCTATTGTGGCAGTGTCATATACTGACATTAGAGAGATCTCCCCATGTGTTGGCAAGTTGTTTCCAGGGAGACAGCATGACGTGGCCATGATACGTCGGATTGTACTTGAAGATTATTCTGACGTGATTTTCTGGAGTGTTCACAGGTGAGAAAATCCTGAAATAAAGTTGGTTTATCTAACGGTTCAAGGGAATGCTTAGAAAACATGGTGTATTGAGCGATGACTCACTTTTAAGCACAATTGTCTATATAGACAACCATAACGTTGTGCGTGCGCTCCACTCTCCAGTTCTTCACATCCGAACTTCACTAGGTGTTGCCGCACAGAAGTAATTTCATATCGATAAAAGCATTTGTTCCGTGATGGCTCCAGATCTGTGGAGAGAATAGTCCATGGCAAATGACGTCACCATTGCTTCCAGCTGGCTGAAATAAAGCTGAACGATGTTGTGCACATAAATTCACATATCTAAACACCGAATCATATGCAGAAAGTAGAAAATAGACTTAAAAAACTAGCTAACAAAGCTATAAAACTAACTCATGGCGCTGCACATGAAAATAGGAGCTATCCCCAGACAAATAACTTCTGATGGGCTCTTTTGCACCACCCTCTCTTGAAAATTGTTAGTAATACACCCAATAAATGCTAAATAACAACCCCACAAACTCCAGAGAGCATAAAATGAGAAAGGAATAACAAATGAATGACAAATGAATCCGAGAGAAGCGAACCCGGCTGGCGGCAGACGGCATACGCAATTGTGCGTCGAGCGCAGGCGGCGTGACACAAATTAACAGCTACCGTTGGCTAAAAATCTGGACTGCACCCCAAATTTGACCACCATTTCATGGTTTTTTTTCCTGGAGCTACCATTTATCTACTTGCAGCATTGATGTTTGTGTATTTCATATCTTTTTTGATTAAATTTTATTCCAGCTATTCTCGGTTTAGTTTCCATTGCTTGTAGGAAATTTTAAGCTGATTTTATTGCCTATTTTTACCCATCAGATTCATTGTTCGTGTCCCTATCTAGGTTTGAATAGTACACGTCTCATTCGGAGTGAAATACGCCTATTTATTGGCTCCCATCCTATCTATGATTATGAGATGGTGATGAAATTCAGATTTGCATCATCTTCTCGTTGCGTCTCCCGGTTTTTTTCTCTTCAGCGTAATTCAGCGTAATTTCCTATAACGGCAGCATTTTCCATCGTTTCAAAATCCTATTGAATAGCTCATTGTATTGTGGTAAATTTAGGTCCCAACAATGGCGGCACAGCATGCTGGAAAAAGAGATGCCACCGATGATCCAGTAAGTCAGTTGAAGGTGAGCTGCTGAGGCGTTGGCTGTTGGAAAAGAAGTTGCTATCAAATGGAAATAGAATTATATGACCGTGATGTTGTTTTTTAGACCTTTTTTGAACAATTTTAAGCCTTGCTATCCTTCAGGGTTTCTAATTAGTTGAAAGCTTTTGAAAAATTTCTTTCTTTGGACGCTTTCAAATTTTTCTCGGTCTATTTCAAATCTTTTTTTCTAATATTTTCTGTTTCGGTAGTGTATTTCCAACGCTTCCGCTCGCTGCCTTTCACGTCGTGTAGCTTTGCTTTCTGCTTTTCAACACCAAAGAGAAAATTTGGTAGTGCACATACATGCGCTCTACTGCCAAATCTTTTCTGTCTCAACAGCTTACCTTCACTTTCTGTCTTTCAATATTTTTTCACTGTTACTCTTTCTTCAATGCACCACCTCTTTGAAACAGCATTTCAACACGATGTTGAGTCATTCTTCTTCTTTGCGAATAGGTTGCACATCACGCGCTTTAGTCACTAATTGTCATGGTAGGGTTTCGAGGGTTGGGCTTTCATTTAACCATTTGTCATGCTGAAGGCAGAGTCTCACATCATTTTCGTGTCCGAGTTATTAGCACATTTTGCCCTTTCTTTAGACACTAATTCCATCGGCATGTGTAATTTTTTTTTCAAAAAAAAAAATGCAGCTAAGCCCCTTATCTTCCCCACTGGTGATTGGGTCTCGTTGGAAAAGGAGGTGTGGCTAGTGATCCATATTGGATATTTTGTGCTACGTTGCCTATGACAGCTACGCAGACTCACCAAGAAGGGTGTGACCGTCTAGATCATTTCTGCCTTACCAGTGAAGATGAATTAATTTTTTAATGACACATTTTAAGCAAAGCTTCATTTAACTTCAAAAGAAACAGTGATAGGTGAAATCGTGGATAAAATTAGGGTCACTAGGCATGCGGATCACAAATTCGACATCCACTTCTACTTCAATCCCTTTTTTTGTACAGTTCAACTATATTCTTGGAATCTTTTCAAAATTTTCTTCCATTTATCAAAATATCCGAGCGAACCCTTCAAGTGGCACTTCTATCCAAGATGGTTCATGTGTTTTTTCTCAACTAAAAACCCTATTAAAAGAGGGGTGTCTGACGTTTCAATGACCTTTTGCGTAGATTTTTGTTCCGTGCAGCTCGCGCCGATCCTTTTATTGTAAAAATCTCGGAGAGATTCCTCACGTGAGGCTTTGCCTTCATGCTTTTTTTATCATCATGGACCACGTCATGGAAATACCGTTTGCGAATTGATTATTTTCGAGTAATGAGTTGGCTGTTTGTAACCTTGAATTTTAAAGGTTAAACCATGTAATTTTGGCAGCGTAATCAACCGTCTCTGTCTCTCTTTAATGCCTAGATATTAGCCGGCTCGGTAATATGGGCAAATTCAATCTCGATACACCTAACCATACTTTAGGGTATAATTTCGTATGATCTTCTAATTTTCCATTAGTTAATGCTATAGTGGGTTTCCCACTGCTCTACAATGCACACTAAAGTTTTTCCACCTGATTTTCGTATTAGCCTCTTTGGCCTTCATTAGGTTGGATGGTCACGAGGCGTTTGTCCTTATCATCTATTGCCTTCTTCGTTGGGTGGACATTTTTTGCATACTTAACCCAATGAACTAAATCTGGTGAACGCGTGCCTCTCCACTTTCAATCCTTCATTTGCACTTGCTTCACCATCTCAACTGCAAGAATTCTTCGGAATCTCACGGATTTCGTTTTGTTTTCAGCAGTCCATTAGTAAACTGACCGAAGGTATCCAAAAGATGGGCGTTGTCCTTGGAGCTGCACAAAATGACATCATCCTGTCCGGAAAATCTTCTCCAGACCGCACTAGTAATCAAGGTCAAGCGGCAGGAAAGTCGACGCCCCCTTCAAAAAAAGCACAGGATTCCGAAGCACATGCCAAGCTCCCTCAAAAAGCCAAGGAACCGAAACCAGCATCTATCTATCTATCTATCTATTTATTACGCTTCTTAAGGAAGACGTACAACAACAAACGAACCAGCGTCACAGAAAACAACCAGGAAAACGATAAAACGCAAAAAAAAAACCAGACTGTAATGAAAAGTATGAAAACAACCTGAAAAAAGACAACACTGAAGAAAGCACAACCTGAACTTATGGGCCAAGCACCTTTTTTGCCATAACACGTTTAAACTGACCAAATGAAGATGAGATAGCAAAGTCTTTTGTTAATTTTAGGTAATCCGAACACGCTCTAATAGCGAAGGAATGCATTCTAAGCTTAGTTCTACCCCGCTGATAGAACACTTTCCTGTTACCACCTCGGGTACGAGACGGCACAAGAGTGAAAAGTTTGGCGGAGATGTGAGACTCTGGAGAAATCAGAAGCTTGTGTACCATGCATACATCGAATAGTCTGCG
>JARK01001530.1:85635-99378 GCA_000688135.1 Ancylostoma ceylanicum
CAGAAGCTCCAACCAATGACGCGCTTGGAAAGCCCCGCCCTCTCCCATTCTTGCTCTTCATAGATTTTTTGAAGGTTCAAAAATTTGCATTGGCTTAGTATGAGCTGACAAGATGTTCTTCCTAGAATTTTCACCCGTTTTTCACTGACTCATTGCTCGGCAAACTCACCATCGAAGTTGTAAACGCAGTAGTGATCGATAATTTCTGAACTCTTCATCAGCAACTGGTGTAGGTAGCCGGGTTCACATTTTGATGCGCAATGTTGGAAGTTGTGGTAGATCCTGAATTTGAAGGTGGTTTATCGCTTTTTCTACGTTGAGGTCCCTCGCGGGTTTGAAGGCAAACTCACACGCAGAAGTTCTCAAAGAATGTGGTGTTCGAGAACGCCGTGAGGAAGTCGTTGTAGTTGAGCTGAAGAAGAACGCTGTCTTTAAAATTTGGGATAAATAGCTGTTTGTTAGATATGGGACGTTCGCAATGTTCTTGTAGGCTTTTAACAAAAATCTCGCTCTCTATGGAAAATTTAACTGGATTTCCTGGGGCCTGGATGCACCATTGGGATAATCCAGGGTAAACGCGCTGACACTCATGCCAACGATGGGTAAATCTATATGGTGTTCGCACGTTTACTCCGGGTAATCTCAACGATGCATGCGGCCCCTGAGAAAAACAGCTTATGAAGAGCTGAAATTTTTGTCATGAGAATTTTTCATTAGGAATGCCGGCTTCATAATTTTCCTTTACCTTTTGTAGGGTGGAATTGAAATTTCCTGCTCGGTTCAAAACGCGGAACTGGACCGGCTGGTAGTAAGTGAAATTTTTGGAGAGGGACATCATCGATAGCAGCTTAGAGGAGCGCTGAGGTGAGGATTGAGGTTTATGCAAATAGAATCTTCTATTCCAGCCATCATTAGAAGGTCCCTATCGGCTAATGGAAGTAAGATGAATCATCCCATGGGAACGACGTGGATCAAAACTCATGACTCCTGACGAAACTGGAAGCGCTGAGGCTTGTAGAGCGACTTGTGCTCCGCCACTCATGAATTTCGCCATTTTGCCTCTTCTTCCCTTCCCTCTCTCCCCTCTCTGCCTTGTACATCTGGGTCAAAATTTGGGAGCTAAAAAACGAAAGGAATTCCTCTTCGAAAGGCAACATATCTATGCAAAAAGCACGAAAATATGAGCTGAATAGGAGAAATTGTACAGCAGAGAGCACTGAGGTCTTTTCAGCATTAGTACACCAGACATCATTGTTCCGAGATGTCGCGCTGGGTATTTGTGAATCTTTTTGTGCGACTTGTTTAAGGAATTCCCCTATTCCTGAAGAGACTCAGATAGAACTTGTTTTCCCGGGCCAAGCGATCAGTCAAAGTTCTTGTAAGAATGGCCTGAGATGGTTTTACCAAGTTAAGGAAACGTCTGCGCTAAACAGTCGAGTGTAGGCCCATATCCCTCCTCCAAATACAAAAGTTGTGGTTACTTGCTACTTTCGAGTTGTTGTCCTCTTTATAGGAAGATTTCACAGGCCGCATATATCGTTGAGATTACCCGGGGTAAATGTGCTAACATCACGCAAATTTACTTATACTCAACACGGATGTGAATACGTTTACCCCAGGTAATCTCAGTGATGCTTCAGCTTAGAAAATGAAAAGTTTTGGCAATCTGAAGGAGACGAGGCAATGAACGACAAGGTACGCAAGATACGCATCAAAATTGAGAGAACTGGACGTTGTTCCAAGCAAGTAACCCTGGGCAGGCTTACTACATGTAAGTACTACAAAGTAAGCTACATTTGATTGAGGTGTGACAGTATAAAAATGAATACACGTTCCCTTATAACTAAATCCAGGTAACTGTATTGTCTTCCACGTCCCTACATATATTTTTTTAATATTTCCATTACATGGCACTGTCATGTTTAACAGAACAAAACGATTGTATCAAAAACGTAAAAAAATGCCTCAGAATTAAATCACCGTCAATTTAACTGTGAAAAGTATAGTATTTGCTATTCACTTTCGCTCAATTTTACATGAAAACTTCTGCTGAGATGGATAATGTTTCCGTCGCCGCTAATTTGGAGGTCATATGTTAGTGGTTTCATAATATTCGCAATAACCTTCTGACCCGGGAACTGCTATGCTTTACAAATCTGGCAACGGTAAACCGCCATTGATGCAGGTTATGGATCCTTTTTTTGGAATCACCATGGCAGAAGCAAAGCAAAAGACACTGCTTTCATTTGCCCGTTTTTTTTTTAATTTACTTTTTATTTATCAGAGCCTAACTCAAATTTTCTCTGAAAGCGAGCGGTTGTTTTGATGAGTGGGAAAGCTGTATCAGTTCCTTACAAGCATATGTAGGGGTGTCAGCAAAATATTCCATCACCCATAACTCTTACCTGTAGTAAAGAAGCTGTCTTGGTGTTCCCCAACTGACTTCGGATTTGTTCCACAAACGTGAAAGCGCACTGGCCCACACATGAATCGGGATGAGCGCCTGCCGGGCTGAAAATAACTCCATAAGGATAACTGGTCTTACAACTTTTAGGCACCGATAGAACTCATTTGTTCCACCATAGCCTAGAAAACTTGTGTATTTCTCCACAGCGCTGCTCCTACCTTTAAGCGCTGCAGCCGCGACACGCACAAGAATTGACCAATCACAGCCCAACAGCGTACCTCTTGTCACGCAGCCCGAATTCGAAGGTGGGATTTGTGGACGTACCGAGAATGCTTTGCAGTTCCGAAGCGCCGCATGCACCGTTTAATCCTTTATTACCCAAAGTTACTCAAGGTAAACCTGTTCATACCACTCGAGTTTGCGCATCGCTAACACGAGCGTCAATACCACATTTACCCTGGGTAATCTCAATTATACATCCAGACCCCGAATAACTGAAATTGGAGGAGTTTTCTGAGCAAATTTCTGACGTTGGGAATGGGATAAGAGATGGCGGGTCCGAATTTTCATACGTAGCTCAAGGACTAACTCGGTCAATTCTGCTATGAATTACGTCTGTATGGTAGAGAGATATTTTCGGAATATTTCCTTGTTTTCTATTTTCACTTTCGCAGAAAAAATCTCCCGCGAGGATTTTTTGGTGAATTTTGTCTGCAATTGTTCCGAAGTTTTTTTTTTGGGTTTTATGGAAAACTAGAAATAACAAAAACCTATCGGATGCAGGGGCCCCATATGCAGCCGTAAATCCCTCCGAGAGAAGTGGGAGCGCCCAACGAATCGTAACGTCTGCCTGTTTTCCTATATAAACAAAGGTTGAAACAGGAATTTCTTACGCACTTTGCCAAGAATTTGCGGTCTTTTCGTTCTAACCAGGGTCTCGATGCATCATTGTGATTACCCAGGGTAAACGCTTCGGTATCCGTGCTAAAGATGGTGAATTTGGGTGTTGATGACTGGTTTACCCTGGGTAATCCCAGTGATGCATGTGGCACCAGTAGTGTGTTGATTGAATAATGTATGGGATAGATTCGACATTCGAATATTCGATTTTGACTAATTCGAAAAATAGAATGTTCAAGGAAGGGAGAACCTCAAACCGTTCGGCATAGGAAATTGAGGGCTGTAAAGCTTTTTTCCTTGAAGTATTTGATTCTTTTAGATGTAGCTGCGAATTGTTAGTTACCCCCTGATGAGCACTCCCTCAGCATTTCACTGGCTTTCGTTTTGATTTCCAGTTTCGAAAGCGATGATATCATCTGATCTTTTTCGCCGACTGCCGCGAGGAAGCCGTGCTTTGGTGTTGTAATCGTTTTCAAGTGTGTTGCTGTTCTTCGCGTGCAATCACACCCCATATCGGGATCGAAAACTCGTTCAGAACGACGTGTCGTCGTGGTTTCCGGTCGTTGACATAACATCATTCTTTGATCAGATTCACTTTGGTCTTTAGCGTGTGCCCGGATACAGTTGCTGGAGGACGTGGGATTCTGGCGGTGTGACACGTACGACGTTTACTAGTTATCAAAAGGTGTGAGCTGGCGCGTCGTAGGTTAAGAGGATCATGCTAGGTTAATTGACACATGCCATCGTTCAAATGCGTTTAAGAGCAATAGATTTGCCACATGTACATAGTTTCAGTGCATGGAACGAAAAAAAAAAAGAAATCAGCGAATTCCTAGGATTTGGGAGAAAACTCGTCCAGGATGGTATTTTTGCACTGCAAGAGCACCTTCGAAATGTAAAATTAGGTAGTGGAATTCGATGGAAAACTCGTCCAAATCGGCGCCTTTCCAGTATTTTCGCTGAACTTCTGGGAAAATAAATTTAAGTTAAAGATGGTGAAATAGTCCTCGCAGACCTCAAGGCGTCCACTTACAGCAGGCGTCGAGGGCGGTGGCCTTTCCACAGCCTTGAAAAGCACGCGGCGGAACCGCGCCGCTCACGAAGGAATCGTCGCCACAGTGGCGAATCTGGGTTTTCTTGATGGTTTGATTTTTTCACTTTTGATGTTAACTAGTAGGAAAACTGACTAATAAATAAGAACACCCCATAGTTTGTTGTCCTGGAGAGGATTCCTGCTCGAAGGGTGCGGTTGCACCGCATGCTTTTCAAGGCAGCGGAAAGGCCACTACCATTGACGCCCACTGTACATCTGTTGCTACCACAGGGTGGCCCAGAATTAAGGTATCAACGAACGTTTTTTTACCTCCAAAAGAGGTATAAAATACGTAATGATTGGGTACATAATCCTTGTCAAAAGGTAGCCGCATTGCCGCGGCTGCACAATCGCCGCGGGACCTACTCGACCCTTTCATTTGGAGCATGCTCCCTCCGCATCTTTCGCCCAGGTCCTGCCGCGATTCTGTAGTCACGATAGTCCGTCTATGTTCTCGAGAAGGACTGTAACTTCTGCTGCATCCCTACTAGGGCTGTGGGGTGTCCCATTAGCTGGGATGTGTAACTGTTTATCCGCAAAGGGATGCCATCTCTTCACAGCTGCATGGATCAGGAGGTTACTCCGGATAAACTACTCCACAATGGAGCTGTTTATCCGGAATTTTCGGAAAAAATTGTTCGAATTTGTTCCTAATACCATGTCCATCATGTTTAAACGTATTATTTTTGACCATAATAGGAAATTGAAGAAACAAATTTCCTTCTGCATATACTCGAATGGAACTTGGATTTATAGGCAATATTGAACACTAGATATTTGAATCATTTCTTCTACAGAAGCATAATCCTTTTAAGTTTTTTTTTGAGCAAAATAGTAAAGTACAACGGGTTTCCGGAGCGTAGCGGATTATCCAGCCGTGTAGCTGTTTATCCGATAATGTAACGGTTTATCCGGTAGTTTAGCTGTTTATCCGAAAGGGGCCACGCCGCCAGCGGATAAACAGCTCTCCCTCCCATTAGCTCATTTCAAGATTTACTTAACCTTACCTTACTGTCGGAATCATAGGATCCATTGTGGGAGCGTCGTCAAAAGCGAAAACCAACGCAGGCAGTAGGAGTGACAGCAGCATGCCTAGAAATAGTATTTAATGGCTTGGATGATTATTATGCGGACATAGTATTGTGAAGATCGCGAGACATATACAGTGAGCTCCAAACTGCCGTAGACAAGGGGCGGGCCCGCGGCGCGGCGTTCTGGGGCAGAGACACAGAGGCTCTGCATGCTGGGTCTGGTTGTCTGCTTCTGCCAACAGCAGACAACCAAAGTCAGCATGCAGAGCCACCCCTGTGTCTCTGCCCAGGAACACCGTGCCGCGGTCCCGTCCCTGGTCTGCGGTCGTTTGGAGTTCACTGTATTTTAGGCTAGTAGCCGAACAGAAAGAAGATGACCTTTCGGAGACCGCTTAAATTCTTTTGCGGAGGTTTTTTTAGGTAAGCGAAGGATAGCAAGGAGATGGCATAGAATGGCATTAAAATAAAGGTTCTGATAGCGCTATTCAAACCTACGGGCGCTATTAGCGGAAGACTGAACGAGTGAGAGCGTGTGAAATGCTGACATTACAGTGTGATGAACATAGGAGAGATTGCGCATGAAAAAGCTGGGAATCAGGTTTGATGGCAATAACATGGCAAAGTACATATACTGATCTGTAATATGTAATGTCTAGACCACTAAAAAAAGAAAAAGTAAGAAAAAACGAAGGGAAGAATGCTAGATGATATTCACATGTCTCAAATATGACACCTTCGAAGTGTTCCAAATGTCCCATTTCGACGTGAAAGCTACAGCGGGGCTTCTAGGTGGCTCCAAATAGGGCCATTTAAAGCACGAGTCGACGAGGAACAGAGAAAATGCCAGCGAATCCATAGGAATTTTTATGCACAACTGGAATAGCGGGACCAAGCGGCTTCGAAGGGAAGCAACGGTGAGCTAAACCGACATGAGTCGAGAGTGTCCCACGACAACCGCCGGCAGTGCACTTTTATTCAATTGAAACGCTCGAGCTACCTCTTGAAGAGGCAAAATGGTAACAGGCGCTTAAACCGGCACAAAAACGCTCTAAAAGTGTGGTGAAATTTCTCGTTTCTGCCGTCGTCGAGAACTGGCCCCTCGACTCTTGAATTTCTTTATTTTTGACGTTTTCTAAAAAGATAAAGGTAATTTAGGCGGGTATCCAGTATTCTTCCAGTTCTTTTGGCTCGTTGGATAATTGACTCACTCGTTCGTCTACTGCAATTCAACTATGGAGCCGAGTCTATGGATTCGTCCAAGAAGAAAAAAATTAAACGGCCGCTTTTAGGTTAGTACTGATTGCTAGTGATGATAAATCAATTCCAGGAGAATTAATTTGTATAGGGCGCAACATAAATTCTGTGTCAAATAATTAATGAAATAAAAAATTAATTCTAATAATTTCGTCGCTAGTTCCACCCTCTTTGCGATGAAGCTTTCCATAATGGATTTTATCTTTGATATATTGTTAGAATCCATTCGTTTGAGGCTGATCTGGGCTAACAAGGATTAATGCATACCAGAGATCCCTGACGGTGGAGCTAGTTTCGGTACGCTGGGCGTGGCCTCACTACAAGACCGCCGTATTTCTCAGATATTCTATCAGACTTTGAGGTAAATTGAGTGAACAAGACAGCAGTAGAGATTTATGAATTTGTCAGCCAAATATGAGGTTTTTAGTAATATATCATATTTTACTGGCCAATAAAACAACCTCGTGTCAGGCTAGCCAATTCATAAATCATACTGCAGTAGAGGTTTTGTTTGTTTCGCTTGCAATACTAACTTCGATGGAGTATCACAAGAGAGCGTGGTTTTACTACGAATATTTTATTCAGTCCCTTATTTTTTCAAAAGTAGATAGTGGGATTTTCCCGGAAACAATGGGTTTGTAAAAATTTTTGTCACTTTCCTAGCTTTCTATTGCTGAGGCTAATCAGGAGCTAGGGTTCAAAATGGGGAATAGAAATAATAGGTGATTTCCCCCTGGCCCAAGGCTAATATAATAACTCATCAGTTTCTAACCTCACTGACATGTGTCGCCTTTGCTACTGAAGACTCTCCTTAGAGGCTTTTTTTTTAAATGATTCAGCACCTCAGACCGTATTTCTCCTAACATTGCATCACATAACTACTTCACCTCTTGGGCCTGGATGCATCATTGGGGTTACCCAGGGTAAACGTCTGTGGTTGGCACTCAGCTGAATAACCAAAGGTTGTGGAAAGGTTGTCTACAGTCACATAGGTAATCACATCCATGGATTCACCCATCCTTTCGATGATGCTGCGAGCGATGAGCCTGGATGCATCATGGAGATTACCCAGGGTAAACTTCTTGGCGCTCGTGTCAGCGATAGGCAAATTCATTGGGTGTTTACACGCTTACCCTGGGTGATTCCAACGATGCATGCGGTCCATGGAGCTCCCTATCGCTTGAATGCTATGGATTCACTTCACTAGTACGTATCCCAGGTTATGGTGGTGTTGCAGGTTAGAATAGATAAACTATAAGTTCAATCCTTGTTTTACCGCAGTTTTTACAGACCTAGTCACCCTGATTCATCTATGCCTTCTTCACTTGCACCACAGCGCAACCGCGCAGCGTCGCGACGCGGTTTCTAGCGGTTCTGACACGTTCTTACACGTGGCAGGTCCACTGTTACGAGATAGGCGGGAAAAGTCTCGTTAGAACGGGTCAACATTCATGTGCTAACTTGTTAGAACGTGAAAGATTCAGCAGACATGTTATCACCTCAAAAAATTACCCAGTGGTAACATCAGCGTCAATATGTTTACGCCGGTAATCTCAATGAGGCATCCAGGCTCAGGTTCAGGGATCGGAGCCTTATCGGAAGAGTGGGTAATCTTTTACTCATGATACAAATCTCTAACCCATGGTGTGACTACCTACAGCTAGGTATAGACAATGTCAACCAAGGTTGAACATGTGCTTGCGTCATTGAGATTACCCTGGGTAAACGCATTAATGTCTGTGTAACGATGGGTAGGCTAATGTGGTGCTAATACGTTGTCCTGGGTAATCTCAATGATGCATGCGGCCCACGTTGACATGTGCGAGATAGAGGCTAAATTCGGATACGTTTGCGCGTTTACCACGGGTAATCTCGAGGATGCATCCATGCACAGGGTAAAAACAAAAGATCACGGCAACTCACTCATTTTTCAAAATGAAAGCACTTTTATATTATTTTCTGTTTACATTATTACTTTTTCAGGGGGTTGTTCTGGATATACTGAGGAAGTGAAAGAGCTAGCAAGTCTTAGTGTATCACAACAAGGAAGTGCGAGGAGGAGACTCCAGGAATCGCTGACTGAGGCCAACTGAGAGTGCGGAACTCACGCCTCTCTGAGGAGAATCACATTAACGTGTAACCAGTTGCCAGAAGAATGCCGTCGTTGCCGGCTGGGGAATCCGCCCCGTCGTCCGCAGAAGTGAACTTTCGCCAAAACGCTCATTAACACGTGCATCCGTGCTGTTGGCGAGAACACGTCGGGAAATCGCTCTCGAACAGGTGACAGATGTCCAGGTTTCGACAGTTCTTGCTTCTGAACTTCTCCATTAAAATTGATGAATGGCATGTAGTTCACTGCCTTCCGCGCCGTAGACAATGGCCTAATGGAACGGTTTCATCTACGCGACGGGTTTTTGTGAGGTTCGTTCAGTCGAAGCAATTGAGCTGGTAGCTACAGCTGCTTGTTGGAATCATTCCGCTTCTTCAGTGGGATTTGCAACAAATTTGAGAGGGATCATTTGTAATTTGAACCTCTTTTAGCGATAAAAGACAAAACACAAAAACCTTCATTATGGAGAAGCCACTAATCAGAAATAGATTTTCTAAAAATTAAAATTTTCCACATTTCTATCACAAATTTAATAATTTTAGCATATCCGAAGGGTTTTAAACTTGAAGATCTTTCAGGAAAGAAACCATCACAGTTTTCTGTAATTCTGAAATCCACTTCCATTCACAATTAGTCCAGTCTTCTGAAGAATGACGTTGTAAGTTTAGTTGTAGTGAAAGGAATGAATGAATGAATGAATGAATGAATGAATGAATGATTGAACCAGTGAATGAATGAATGGAGTGAATGAATGAATGAATGAATGAATGAATGAATGAATGAATGAATGAGTGAATGAGTGAATGAATGAATGAATGAATGAATGAATGAATGAACGAATGAATGAATGAATGAATGAATGAATGAATGAATGAATGAATGAATGAATGAATGAATGAGAATGGAATGGAAAGAATGAATGGAATGAATGAATGAATGAATGAGTGGATGAATGAATGAATGAATGAATGGATGAATGAATGAATGAATGAATGAATGAATGAATGAATGGAATGAATGAATGAATGGAATGAATGAATGAATGAATGAATGAATGAATGAATGAATGCGTGAATGTGTTCACGAGCCTACCTCAGACAATCCATGAGATTATGAAATGTAAAAAAAAAGAAAATAAGAAAAATGAAGGGGAAGTCGTGAAAATGAAAGCGAATGGAGGAACCAACTTCCATCTGGTAAAACCTGGGAAATGTTAGAATAATGAAAGTGCAAAAAAAAACAGAAAAGAAGAAATAAAAAAGAGGAAAGGAGAATGTACAATCCAACTCTATATTTTCCGCAAGCGATAGATGGCTGTTCTGAGACACTAACTGTCATTGCCTCATAAGAAGTACTTTTAAGGTAGATAGTTGTTAGGCAAAGACAATATGTTCCAGAGAGGATCAGGAAGTCAAATTGAAGAATTTCTTCAAGTTTTTTTCTTGTTTTTCTTCAGCTTTTCTCCTTTTCGAAACATATCGTCCAAGAACCATCCATGATTGAAAAACGTTTCTTCACTGTTAAATGGGAAATCGTGATAAAATACTCTGACAACAAGAACAGATTCACAAAAGCGACTCTAGCTGCGATTCAAACCCGTCGGTGGCATATGGTCCCTCCCCTAGGCGATTCGGCTGTTTTATACGAGGCGTTTTACTGTAAGAACAGCGCCGTCAGTAGCGTCGCGTAGTTCCAGTTCGGGTCGTCGTGTTCTTGTCACGAGCACAATCGAGTCTTGGCATTACACCGACCCGCAGCGGGGTGGGGTCCCCATCCGCGGCCCTTGTCACCGCGCGGTTCAAGGACCCGCCGGGGGCAAGGTTTTCCCCGGCGCTGAACTCGTTCTGCTAACAGCAAAACTCGTCGCGTTATTGTGGTTTTGCTTTTTCCTACACAGGTAATCGGCTTTTTCGCCATCTTGACGATGGGGTCCTGTTCCCGACGGTTCGAGGGAAATGGTGCCTTATGGTGCGGAAGGAAAAAGGGCTTTCATCGGCAGAGGTGATCCCATAGAGAACGGAAAGCCTTTTCGACGGAATCCTTGACGGATTGGGCTGGAAAGCACGGCGCTTCGGAGCTGAAGCAATAAAGAACATTATTCTGAAATTACTAGTCGCATGCAAATGAAGTTCTTCTTGCTATCGGGCTGTTTTCCCCGTAATCCTGTTGGTGTTCTGCTTTCGCCACGTAGAAAACCTGTCCATTCTGCTCTTCTAAGACGTCATTAATTCTTCGAAATGTCATCAGCTGCAATGCTGGACGAAATCGAATAGCTATAGGAATGTCGGCGGGTATTTGGAAAATAGAATAGCAGTGTCGAGAGCAGCTGATCTTTGGTTGGGCAGGAGCTGGGGGAAAACCTGAAACGCGAGTAGGTAATTCTGTTCAATTACCTCTTTTTCAGTGAAGATGCTCTCATTTATGAATGAATGAATGAATGAATGAATGAATGAATGAATGAATGAATGAATGAATGAATGAATGAATGAATGAATGAATGAATGATTGATTGATTGAACGAATGAGTGAATGATTAAATGAATGAATGAAGAAGTTATTAAATCAAAAATTGAATTGAATTGATCGAACCAAATTTTAAAATATTAATTTTAGCTTCTCATTTATGATGAGAAGCACAAAAAAAAATATAATAAATGTTTAAAAATTTCTAGGCAAGTTCAGCGCTTAAGCCTAGAAAATAGAAAGGGCGAAGTGATGATAAAAACTTTCTTGCTACTTCACGTCCTCTCACTAGGACTGCCATTTAAAAAATAACTTGGCAGAAGCAAACTTCATGTAAAAGTCTTAGCCTTTTGAAAAAATTTGGTAAATCCTTCCTGGGCAAGACATGTCGCGACGCGTTGTCTTCTGGAACGAGTGGCGAGGGCGGGATCCGAACCCAGACTCGCGAAAGGATTGCTGCTTCGAAGCAGCGCCTTAGACCACTTGGCTACACAGCCAAAATGCCTAGAAAAGAAGGAAAATCTGCGCACTTCCCAACAATTTATGTATTTGAACTAATTATTAGTGAAATTTGTAATTCGATAATTTTATCTCTTTTTTTTTGTTGAAGACATCTGTGGGGAGTAACGAAGGCCTCAACTCTTCTTTCCCCGCCTCTGTCTCTGTCCTTCTCTGATAGTTACGCATACATACAGGGCGGCACATAAATATAGTCCCACTATAAAAACGGCACGGAAAAAGTATGAAGGCACATCAGCGGACGACAACGAACGCTTTATTTACTGTCTTGTAGCTAGTGTGTTGATCGAACAATATATTAGATGCATTGGATATTCGAATGTTCGATTTCAAATAAGTCGAAATTTGAAATGTTCAGGGAAGGGATAGCCTTACACCTACGGGTGAAAGAACATAAGGCCTGTGGAACATTCTGTTTTTTCAATATCCGATTTTTCGGATGGACCTTGAAATGTTAGTCAAATTAATTGAGTTTATTCGATTTTTATTTGGTGAATACTTTACTTATAGCGAAAAAAAAAACAAAAGGAACACGGAACAAAACCCCTGGATTTAGTTTCCTTAGGTGATAGTGATTTATTCCTGAAGAGCCCGTTGGAGAATGTTTTCTCATGCGTTTTCGTGTGGGACAATAATTATGTACAGCCTTGCATACTGGTGTT
This sequence comes from Ancylostoma ceylanicum, assembly GCA_000688135.1. NCBI lineage: Eukaryota > Metazoa > Nematoda > Chromadorea > Rhabditida > Ancylostomatidae > Ancylostoma > Ancylostoma ceylanicum. The sequence goes on from JARK01001530.1 coordinate 98,075, forward strand.
TTGACTATTACAGACTGTACATGCTATTTTTTAACTAAATATTGTTGAATATAAAAAATCAATAACTTCTCGCAATGTAGAAAAAGACACGTCTGCAAGTTACGAGCAAGACGCTATTGTTGAGTTTGAGGTCAACCAAGGCGGATTAGATCGACGGCTGTTGAAGTTTTAGGGGATGGAGACGGAAGAGGAAATGTGCGCTGCCTGGTCGTATCCGCTTCAAAACGCCGAGCTATGTTAGCTGTGCAATTTGCAGAGTTCTGAAGCCGACAACTGTGATAAGTCCATGCGAAACTGGCGTTTTCACTGGGGTTCTTTTCGAATTTTCGATGATTGACAGCTGGCTCATGTGGTCGTGAAGTGTTCGTAATGTTACAATTGTTATTAATATTCGCGACGGGACACTGAACACTTGGAACACGTTCGGAAAAACTCGTTAGACTGATGATGAAAGTGAACTTTGTTCTGCGCGAATGTGTTAATCTGGCAATCGAAGGTGTCTTACGACATGGAGCAAAAATTTAGACTCCAAAAGACAGCACTAATGTATCTACACAATTGTTCTTATGTGCTAATTAATCACGCGAAATACCGCCCGCCTGGCCGGCCGCGCCGCACCACCTACGCGCCGCGACAGACCAACTGCACGTTGTTGTTGTCGGGCGGTGACTTGCAACGTTTTCTTCATTTTTTTGTATTTGCTGCCAAATGCTTGGGAGGAAACAAAAGTTAAACATCAACACTGGCAACGCCCAACAATCACAGTACCCTGCTGGTCTACCACATCGCGTAGGTGGCGCGGCGCGGCAGGTCAGACGGGCGGCGTTCTGTGATGCAAGAGTGATTAACCGGCACTGTAGGAAATTTAGTTTCCATTGCATCACCTAATAATTCTCATAGTCGTTTTATTTAGGCCTGAGCATACTTGTAATAACTGTTAGTTATTTTACACACCGTTCACCATGACAGTGGCGAACGCAGGATGGAGGCTCTTGTATTGGTATATTTTATTTATTTATTTTATTTTATTATTTTGTAAATAATTATTAGTAATTATCTAGTGATTCAATCGATATTTTTACCATTTTTAGTTTCCGTCAGAGTCCCCAAAGCGGTGGAGACCCCGCTTTTTCTCACCCCCCTCCCCCGTTCGCCCCCTTTTGGCGTCTACCAACGCAGGATGGTAATCAGGCACTTTTACTGGCCAGGCAGTTCATCAAAAACGGGAGAAGCTGAGAACTCCTATTGGGCTGACTATGAGTAGAGAGAAAAGTAAGGGTTCGCTTATGCCGCCGCCCTCCCCC
>JARK01001530.1:100932-119193 GCA_000688135.1 Ancylostoma ceylanicum
GGGGTGGGGGGGGGGGCAAAAAATCCAGGGACATGTCCACTAATGACTAAGCCTGGATATCTGCTGGGTCGTCGGTGGTCAATTATTCCCGAAAGGAGGAAAAGCGGCACTAAATTCTGGTAAAATCGGAAAAAGGCGAATGAGTTGGGAAAAAGCAATGAGCACTGTCACTGTAACAGTAACAACTGGAAATGACGCAAGGAAACCAAACACTGAAAGTGACGCTGACGTAACAAACCAGATCCGCCCATGTACGTGGCTAATCTGCGTGGTTCGGTGGCTCAGACATAAGACTGGTCAGCTACTGCGAAAACACCGCCGACGTGCCAAAAAGAAACATAGAACAAGACAAGCTGGGCGAGGACTTTCGAGAGTTTTCGAGTGGTGCGAAACCGTCAAAGGCTAAACTGCCGTAGTTCCATGCAGGAGCAACCAACGATTTATTCCTGATGTACAAAATAGGTCAGCTTCACACACGAAAACAGCTGCGTCTGTTGTACTGGATCGCAGATATAGGACTTCGGACAGATGCATAACCGTTTCTTCTCCACACGGCAGACGGCACCAGGTCCGGAGCAGGCTGAATAGGACGTTATTTACCAATTTTTTAGGGAAAAATATTTTCTACTATGTGCAAGAATTCAGAAGAACTTCCGGAGCTTTTTTCGATTTTTCTTGGCTCGAAAGGTTTGGAAAAAAGAGAGAATAACGAAAGAAATGAGCGGAAACTCACACTGCAGCCCGAAATTCACTTGCTTCTCTAGCCTCGGCCATGGCCAGCCTTTTTTAACGACGTCTCTTTCCTGCTCTACCATTTGCTTGCGTAGCAGTGATCGCAGATTGCACTCTTCTGACTCCTCCCGCTTGTTACTCAGGATCGCGACTATTGAGCCTGAAGTACTTACTTTCCTTACTTTTGTCGCAATTTTGGAAACAGCCACACCCTATTTGACTCATGAGAGAATTAGGTGACCCACAAAAATTGGAAACTCCCTCATGGGGGACTGGAAATTGTTTGAAGTGAACCTTTTCGGGGTTTGCAATGCAGGGAATCTGCTTATTCCTCAAACTTCCACGTTTACTACATTCACGGGCTTAATTGTAGGACATACATATTGAAGGAAACTAACCTCAATTATTTTTATCGCTGCATTCATCTAACGTGGTGATATTTTTCCACACTGGCTATTTTTTCCTTCTATGGCTTTTTACTGCCTTCTTGACCAACTTTAACATTTTCATACTACTTTCAACTGATTAATATTTTCTTGACTGGTCCTCTTCGTCCGCTGAAGAGCCTCAAATGGATCAGTCATTGAATTTGCTCGACTAGCTCGGGAGCGGAACGAAGCATTGATTTAATTTTTTCCTGGAAAAATGAGGGTGGGGAGCGTTTTGCCAGACAGGGCGGCGTGTCTGAGTTCCGCGATTGGTCAACTCACTCCACCGACCAATCACAGAGCTCGGCCCCGCCGATTTTTCCGGGTATGAAGCGACACCCACAACAAAGCGTAAATCTACCATAAAGGAATCTGATATGAACACAAAATCATAATCCTTTTCTACATTGCTAGTAGAGATCTCATTCCACAAGAATGGGTCGAAAAATTTTCCAAGACCAGTTAATAATACCTCTACTTTCTTTACTTTTATTTACTTCTATTTACTTACTTTTATTTCATTCTACTCATCATAACTTTTTAGTCAAAAGTACAACAAGAAACCATGGTCAAAACTCTGGTCCTTCGCCTTCAAGTACACTAACAGTTCTCCTAATGCTTGAACTTCAAATTACCGAATTCAATAAGAAGTGATGAGAGTTCGGACTAACCGACCCTCTTCACCGCAAAAAACCTGCCAACAATTTTAGACCGTCGAAGGTCAAAAGGCACTCACATTCCACTTCCTCGAGACTTCCCGACGCGAATACTTGCACTAGTGCAACACAGATGATTAATAGTGTTTGCCATGTTGTGCACATAGTATAGGAGTGGGGAGACCTGCAAATAGTAGAGCTGACTACAGGAACAGAAAAGAGAACAACATGTCATCGTAGTAGAAATCACGGGCATTTCCATTCAGTAATGTGAATCCATACAGCCTACACGATTGCTATTTGTGGCTGTGAAAAAATGAGGAAATAAGGAAAATTCGATGGAGTTTTTGATGGAGAGTAGGTTCATACCAGGTGAAAGACATCGATAAGATGAAGTTTATAAAATTCGGAATTGTATTCATTCTACATATCGTATTTCCAGAATAACCTTACAATATTTAAGAGTTCCCTGTTTGTACGAATAATATTTTTTTCAAAGTTCACCTCGTTGCTGTTTTGTTTGAATGTTCAGTTGTGAGAGATCAATTAACCAAATCTGTGCATACATTGATTTTTCGAAAATTCGCCGCAACGTGGACAACTTAACCGAAATCGTAGGTGTCGGAAAGGAGTACCTCTTGCACTAAGCTATTGTTCCTTTGTCTTTGGAAAATCAAGTTTTTTTTTTGATGGCACGGTCATTTGTACCCGTCTGCCCAAAAATGTATGATTTGACCGTCCAAAGGTCAACTTGATTCCGTCATAAGCAGAAAAAAATTGGACTTAGTGCATGGAGGCCAACTATCTCCTGCAAGTGACTATCGTTGTGTTAGGTCGTCCTAACCCAACAGAAAAAAATCTATAGGAAAAAATCGTGTTTGTCCTGATGATCTAGAGTGGACGTGCTTCATGGGAAGCAAAAGATTTCTTATTGATGGTTATTGATGGTCCTTCCAGAAAACTTGCCCCGAAACGGCACAGGAGGCTTCGTGCGAGTCACCATGGCGTGGGCGTGGTACAGACGCGGAAAAGTAAAGAAGAGTTTCCAAAGCTCTGTAGTTGTTTTAGAGATTCAATATCTTTTTGATTACAAAATTTGTACTTTCGCTAAATAATTTTGTTCACTTCTTTTCTTGACAAGAGAAATTGAATTCGAAGAGAAAAGTTCTACAAGTTTTTAGTGTTCTTGTCGAACTTCGGGTTTAATAGCTACGTACTTGTCCTTTGCGGCTACGAAGGCGCCAACGTTCGTGACTACAAATAATAATTCGCTAGAAACATTTTTTTCTGCAGTGCGAACATATCGAACACATCGGAATTCTCCGGAGCCTACATGTTCTGCCACGTGCGGGGGAAACCAGGCGCAGAAATTTACCTGAAGACTTAGGTTGTAATGCGAAGTGAGATTCCTTCTCTTTTCTCTCCATTCTCTAGCTACTCGACGAATCAAGCATGATCTTGTCATGATCTATAGAATTTTCTTCGGCAAGAATCATCTTCCAGTGGTTTCCAAGTTTTTTAAGTTATCCCCCCCCCGCACAAGAGGTGGCCTATTTAAAATGGGATTTTCTACTGCAAAAACAGCTTTTTCACACAAACAGCTGGCTCGATTTTTCGAAGATTCTTCAAGAAATTCGCCTTGCCATATTCACTAAGACAATACAAGAGACAGGAAGACAAGTATTTGAGCGATTCTGCTTATTGATTCACTACATCTACAGTGGTGACCCGTTTGTGGCCTCGAACAGAACGCGGCGCGACCTCGTTGCTCGAGCGAGAATCCTCTCCTGGACATCAAATCATGGGGTTTTCTTAATAGTCAGTTAGTTTTCTTATTAGTTATTATCAAATATGATGAACAACTATCAAGATAACCCAGATAAGCCATTGCGACGACGATCTTAGCGTGAGCGGTGCGGTCGCGCCGCGTGCTTTTCGAGGCCGCAGACGGGTCACCACCATCGACGCCCACTGTATATGTATGAATTGTACTAACGTGAGTCACTCCTGCTTTCCAGGCAGTCACTTACTGTATTTGATTTTTATGCATTGTACTCGTAGTCTCAATATTGTATCTGTATCAGTGTGGTATAACCACGAACAAATAAATAGATCAACAAGAAGGCAGTAAACAGAGGAATTTTTTGTCTTTTCAACCTTGATGATTCCTGATCAGACTCGACAAGCTGGTTGTCGATATATAGTTGCGGCTACCACGTTGTTATGAACGGAGAAAGGAGTTTTTTGGACGAGTAATCCAGTGGAAATAGATGGAATAAATAAATAAATAAATAAATAAATAAATAAATAAATAAATAAATAAATATATGAATGAATAGATGATTAAAAAACTAATAACCGCACTCCGAATAACTTTGAGGATATACTTTATATAGTACTACCTATTGTACCTTCTCGCTCAAACCGCGGTCTGGTTCCCCAGCAGAACCTGGTTAGAACTCAAAATCGAACATTTTGACTATATATTTCAAATTTACTCGGATACTGCGAGTAAAAAGAGGCAGGATATTATAATAGAAGAGCCTTTTGATTGAATCCTTTATTCGGAAATGACCAACTATTGAATTATTCCGCCCTCTGATGTGACAATCACTGTGCGGGCGGCTTGAAAAATTTCCGGAATGACAACAAAAACAAAACAGATCGGAGGCAATTAATGCCTAAGTTCCTAATCAATCTCTAGCACAAGTAGTCTAGTCTGTTTTCATGTTCCCATTTCCTACCTACAACGAATTTTGTTGAAGTACTCGGAATAACCGAGTAAGCCACGATTACCTCGTCGTTCGATCGGAATCTCTTTGTAGAAGGGGAGACCTTAGGCTCTTCTAACAGGTAGAAGAATTAGAAAGCTTATGAAGAAAACTCATTGAATGTGGGGGTGTTTGAGGTTCTATTATCACAAGTTTCTTCTAAGTGGTAACGCATGCATTTGCGGCCATGCTGACACGAAGGGAAATTCTCTTTTCCTGGTCAACCTCGTGCGTGTCACTTGAATTTCCGCATCAAGAGCTTCGAAAAATATTGACAAATATCCTTGCCTGAATTTCACATCTGTCTGCAGCTGAGTGCAGAGAAGTTGCAGATGTTGATGCACATGTCAAACGCAGAATTTTCGTCATCGAATCGACATGAACAGCCAGTTCATGTAGAGGACTCGCCAAGATAATCGCATGGAAATTTTTGAAAAAGAACAACTCTTTGGTATCATTCCGAGAACTTTTCGAGCCGCACTCGTAAAAGGCTCTGAAATACTGGCTTTGAAATATATTCAAAATTTTGCAACATATACTTTTACCAATTAAACTTTTGCAAATTTTAGCAACACCTTCACAAACTGTGCTTTTACCAGTTGTACATACTTTTCCCTTTACAAATTTCATCGATTGTTCTTCAACGGGCGCATAAGTATGGAAGTGAGAAAAATAAAAACCAAGGTCGAATTTTGGAATTGAGGAAATAAGAGTGCAATGTAGAAATTTTTGTGCTACGATTGTTTTGCCCGCTAAATGTATTAGGTTGGTACAGATGAAATGTCGCTTTTTGGAAACTGGAAATGGGAATTTATCATAACAGCAATACTACCCCATCTTAATCCAAAGTATAGTCTCCATTGTTATCGACGACTCTGGGCCATCTTTCGCTCAGGAGTTGGATTCCCTTCTCAAAGAAGCCAGTGTGCTGCGCTCGTCTGACCTCGTCATGGTTATTGAACTTTCTTCCCTCCAAGGTGTGCTGCATTGAACGAAAAAGGTGATAAACAGATGGTGCTTTAGCGGAGCTATACGGTGAATGCGGCACCAGCTGCCTTTCCAGCTCCTCGATCTTTTTTGCGAATTTTCGCGAATTTTTGCTTTTGTCCCGAACGTATTTTTGCGAATTTCTGAAATTCTCAAGGATCAGGAATTGACCGCCGGAAGCAATAACAATGACGGTAGATAACCTACACACATGTCTTCACAACGGCACTTAGCTACTCTGAAACGAGGATTATTCTGTAGACAATATCACCAGAACCCAGGCGACATTTCATCTGTACCAACCTAATACAAGGAACTCCAAATGGCCGGGTGGATGGGAACAGGTGTCGCGACGCGACAGTCTTGAATAGAGAGTATCAGAGAGCATCACCAAAGCACTTAAGCCATACAAAGGAATGACCACCAAAGAAATTAATCCTGGGAAATTAGAGAAGCCAAGGAGGATAAGAACATCCTTTTTTGGAGCGGAGAGGTTTCTATGACGAGTTCTCGAATAGGGTTTCCCTTTTTCTTCTTTTTTTTTCCTTCTGGAAAAATGTAGCAAACGTATCACCTCAAAGAACATTTAGTTGTGGAGATATACGTACGTACATACAGGGGGCCATAAGTTATTATACAACGTTTGTTGGCTTATATCTTTGCAGCCGTGACATATTTTGCACCGAGATAGGTCTCACTTGATAGAGCTGGATTTGCCCTCTTTTATATTACAAAATGCCAGCAAAACTTGCGATGTAACGGAAAAAGTTCTCGGAAACTCACACCATAGATTTTGGTGCCACCAAGTGCACTGATTCAGCCCGCGATTTCCGAGCAAAGTACGTAGCTACTAAAACAGTATTTGACAACGGTTTTGGGTGGGATAAAAACTCGCCTTGTGTTCCTGAAGTTGATTACGAGATGTATATTCAAAATCCACTCGAGATTGGTGTTGATAAGAGCCCAGGACGAGGCTGTTCCAAAAGTTGCTTGGATTAGAAAACCAAGCCTTAGATTCCAAGGAGCACAGTTGGCCTAGATCCAAACCTATTGAAGGAAATGCAGAACCATTTTGTAGCATTTTTATTCTTGTTCTCAGTTCACATAAACATCCTGGCTCCGCTCTGTCTTGCAGTGAAAAAAAAAACCCCTTGAAATCAAACTTGGTGCGAATTGGCCATGACTGGGAACATGGAGTAGCCGTAATTTTCCGCTCCCATTTTTCTAATTTTCCACTGCCATGACAAATCCCAGATACCTACTTGGTAAACGGCATACATGGAATCGGTTACCACCTGCAAAAATCAACTGCAATCTAATTTCATTCTCGCCTCTCACGAACGTATAGCGAATTTTGATCAGAATATGGCTCTGATTATCAGCATATGATATTTCCTTGTTTGTCTAATGCAGGCTCTGTCCGAATTGTGACCTGTTTCTGTTCTGTTTGAATGTTTGGTACATTTTTTAATTATGGAGTACCTTCGAGTGCATGAAATAAATAAATAAATAAATAAATAAATAAATAAATAAATAAATAAATACCTTTGGAAAGAGCACTTCTTCCGCTTTAAGAGCCATTTAAGCAGTAAACAGCGTTCCGAAAATTTGGTGGGTTTTGCAGGAGAAAATCCCACAAGGATCCACTTTTTTCAAAAATTTGTTTTGAGGCCAACTGCTCGAAAGCAAAACCATCCCAGGAAACTGGATTTTAAACTGTATGATATTTTGAACCTTTCTCTATTCGCCAGAAATAAGAGCGGAATCAAACATGGGTTCCTGGCGGAGAGATAAAAGATCAAACGTTGTACAATAACTCATGCCCTCCTGTATATCTGCACAATTTCCGAGGCAAATTGCGTTTCTGAATGATCTTTGGTTCTGTGTGTAAGATACGTTTTATCAGATTTATAGTCCTTTTCAAAGAAATGGACGGTAGCTGCAGGATCGCGGCGGGACCTGAACGAAAGAAACGGTGAACGCATGCTCCAGGTGAGAGGGACGAGTAGGTCCCGCCACGAGTTTGCGACCGCGACAACAAGAAATAGCGCTAAGGATCTAACAAGAAATAGCGCTCAGGATCTATCTTCTCGAGACTATAGATATTCATACACTGATTAGTGGATCAAGGATAGAAAAACGTCTACAGCGGACGTCGATGGCGGTAGCCCTTCCGTGGCCTCGAGAAGCACGCGGCGCAATCGTGCCGCGCACGATGGAATCGTCCCCGCTGTGGCGAATCTTTTTTTATTGATAGTTGTTCATCATATTTGATGTTGGCTAATATCGAAAACTAACTAACTACCAAGAATAACCCATAGTTTTTTCCCAGTGGATTCCTGCTCGAGCGGCGCGGTCGCGCGGCGTGTTTTTCTATGCCGCGGAAGGGCCACCACCGTCGACGTCTACTGTATGTACACCTTCAAAGGAATGTGAATATTTCTTTGAATTTCTTATTTATTATTATGGTCCTTCGTTCGTTCTTTCTTGTCTGCATTCTTACACGATGTTAGATGACGCACCCGTCGCAGTGTGATAAATAAATAAATAAATAAATAAATAAATAGAATGTATTTTTATACGTATGTAGAGTCTGACCTTTCCTAAGCTAAAGGCTGAGGTCTCCACGCACAGCAAATTACAGGAGTAAAATGATTCAGAAACATGCCGACAAGAATACAGCACAAAATACGAACGCAGGAGGGGGCTGACAAACAATGAATTACCCTCCGCGCGTATTTGTAGGCGTATACGCCAGAAACGAAATATAATCGGCTCACTACAATTGCAGGAAATGACTAGACGACGTAATCAAATCACTATTTTCTGACCGTGCATATCCGGCGTCTCATAACCGGCGAACGAGCCGGAATCAACTGCCAAATAAGGGCCGCACCAGTACGCAAGGAGAACTACATACGAGCGGTGAAGAGTTTTTGCGGGAAGAAACTTCCCGTGTAGCATAGGGTAGTGATTAATAACTAATTCATCCACCTCCATTTGGGAAAAAAAAGCAAAATTGAAAATTGCATGTTTCCTAATGAGAGGACGTCTTGCATGTGCACTTCCACGTAATGACACCCCTGGGGTGTCGAGCTCATACACCAATTGACGAAGCGCTGCGTAGTTTTCCAAGGCAAATGTAGTGACGTGGGAAGCATGGGAGAGATTTTATGAGGAATTTTGATCTACTCCATGGACAAGCGCATACGAATTACACATTAAAATTGACATAAATTCTGTCGTCATCCCCGTAAGCGGACTAAGAGGAAATTCTACGTCATTTCCTACGGGAAAGGCAAGGTTGCTCGAGCTATGTAGTACTGGTAATGGAGGTGGCTAGACCGAATTCATAGGCAGGGTAGCCGAGAGCCCGTTGCATCAGAATGATTTGAACATTGCACCACTTACTTTGACAATGAGATATTAATGAAGCCAAACACAAGAGAAAACTATGTATTAGTGCTTAGAAGGCTTCTAACAAGAACCTACGAGAGGGCTTCACTGCAAAAAAAATGGAAGACCCCACAGAACGCTCAGTTTCGCACATATTAGGTTGTGTACAAATTAATTGTGTTTTCTTGCAGGTTAGTTTTTGACCTACTGTTTTTCATGGCTTTTCATTCGATGTTACCACTGTTGCATATTATTCAAAAGGTTATCAATCGCTCAATCATGCTCTGGTCTTCATTTTTTCCCCAACCATTTCTAGGACTGGTTCTATCCGGATTCCCAAGATGTTCTTCAAGATACAAATTGGTACAATTTTGTTCCGTGAGTTTGAACTTGAGCGGAAAGCAGTGGAGGCCAATGGAAATATTGTGAAAGCATGGGTGCCAGATGTCGCCTCATAACGCACCGCTCAACTCTGGTTCCAAAAGTTCCGATCCGGAGACATAAGCCTTGAAGATGAACCAGGTCGAGGTCGGATTCGTGAACTTGACGACGACGTCTTGAAGTCCCTGGTGGAAGCGAATCCCCGAAAAACTGTACGTAAGTTAGCGGAAGATCTTCGAATGTCATTTTCTACTGTCGCCAAGCGTTTGGAAAAATTTGGGAAGGTATGTAAAGAAAGTGGATCGATGGGTGGCATATAAACTAAACGCTGAACAGATGCTTAGGTGCCACCACATCTCGGTGTTGCTTTTGCGGAATGAGAAGCATCCTTCCCTTAACCGAGTCGTGACCTGCGATGAGAACCGGACTCTGTACAATAACCGCAAACGGTCTTCCCAATGGTTGGACAGAGATGAGCCCCCAAAATAATTTCCGAGGAAGAAGTTGTACGGAAAGAAGGCTATGCTCACTGCTTTGTGGAATTCTGCGGGAGTTTTGCATTATGAGTTCCTGAAAGCAGACGAAACCATCAGTGCGGATAACTATTGTTACCAATTGGACAAAATGCATGAGAATCTGGCGCGTGGAAGTCCAGCATTTGTCAACAGAGAAGGTTGAGTAAGGTAAAGGAAGAGTGTTCAAGAATCAGACCGATGCTGAAAATGCCTTCAGCGAGTTCATTGCCTCCAAGATTCTGGATTTCTATCGCAAGGGAAATCATGATCTTGTGAAACGTTGGCAAAAATATGTACATTCTAATGGTTTGTATTAATAATATTATTAATATTTGTCCATGTTCCTACAGTAAGCGTCGATAGCAGTGCGTTTTTCGGGCATGGTACAACCACACAATCATAAACACTGGAAGAGTTTGAAAATCTATGATTATTCTTCCTCCTTTTGGATAAGTTTCTCGATTTGTCCGGCTACTTCACTGCGAAATGTAAAAATCTATATTTTTTTGGTTCGGTTGGTTGCAGAGGTAATGTGGCAGTTCTGCGTTTTTATTCAAATTGTTCGATGGCATACCGTTGCGTATTGAAAAAAAGTGAATTCGGCGCTATACTAGATTATAACTAGCAAAGCATGTGCGCGCGTTCGCGGAAGTGCTGGGTTTTGATCGCAGAAAGAATGAAATGACAGAAACGGACACTTGCTGATATGAGGGATACGACTGTCATTGTGTTGAGTTCCCTCCATGGCATGTAGTCATTTCTGGATGAAACGTCTGCTGAGAGATGGATTGGTCGATGAGGAAGCGTGGAATAGAGACCCAAATTTCTTGGTCTGGTACCCGTTATATTTTTATGTGTTGTTGAATCTGAATAACATGTTGCATGCTAGAAAGCCATGGACAATTGATGCCGTGAGAGATGTGAGGGATGCATTTGTGACTGTCTGGAATTCCATTCTCAACAAACAGTAGCTGATGTTCGCTGATCAGTCCTCCTGGGACGTTGCAGGTGGTGCATTACAGGGTGTTTCTCATGGAACATGACGCAAAAATCAACCCACAATTTCTAAGAAATATTTTTTATTCAATGGACACAATAATCCTAATATCTCACACATCACACTCAAAATGACCGCCTTTAGTTTCAAGCAAGCTTCCATCCTCTTCCAGAAATTCTTGGATCACCCTATATTGCCAACGACGGTCACACTATACTGCGTGACACCAAAAATATTCATGCTTGCTATTTTGGAACACTCTGTAGATCGAACCTATCCGGGTACGAATAGAGGAAGCAGGGCATTCAAAAAAATTCCTACCAGGTACATCAGGAAGAAGAACTATGTACCTATGTGATCACCGAGATTGCCCAGGGTAAACCTGCTGACACCCGCGTTAACGATGGGTGAATTTGGGTGTGTTGGTACGTTTGCGCTGGGCAGTCTCAATGATGCATGAGACTCCAGCTGGGAATAAGAAGCGGGCGGATGTGACGAAAACGATGACAGTGATATCAATGAGATGTTCGGATGTGCAGATAACCAGCAGTTGCAAGTGGAGTAGCACGTGCATGCGGGTCCAGATCACTGAATCCATCTGTACTTCATGCTCTCAGCAACTGATTGAGATAGAAATGTCCTCAAAGAGGTGGGGGGAGGGCTCACCTGAGGGTGAGGTATAGCTAGCAATATTTGGTGAAGCACTGTCATCCTTGGTTATAGGAACGAATCCAGATTGGGAAAAATTGTAGCAGTGTTAGCAAAATTTAGTTGGCGGGATATTCGATGATGATTACAGTGGGGGGGGGGGGCAATGGCGGTGGCCTTCCATGGCCTCAAAAAGCACGCGGTGCGACCACGACGCTCTAGCAGAAGTCCTCTCCGGGAGACCAACTATGGGATTTTCTTGATACATAGTTGGTTTTCTTATTAGCTAATATCAAATGTGATGAATAACTATCAAGAAAACCCAGATTCGCTGCTGCGGCAACGATTCCATCGTGAGCGACGCGGTTGCGCCGCTGCTTTTCAAAGCCGCGGAAAGGCCACCGCCATAGATGCCCACTATATCTCGTAGAAATACCTTAGTTTGACTTTTACACAAAATGAGACACTCATGAGACACTCACTCATGGAAGGACAGTGTCTACGATTCCTCAAGGGACATACCTACACAGGTAATCCAAGTTTACCCGAAAACAACTATAAAAGGTGAGTGAAGCGACACATAGCACGGGAGCGTACACTACGCGGACTATCTGGCAAAGAATATCATTCCCGGAAACACGTAAGCAGATAACAAATCTACACAATCGTGCACGTACGCGAATATCCATCACTACTAGGAACATTTCCTGCTACTTACGCACGCGAATGCTGCACGTTTTTTTTTTGCTGCTTACGTACATCAAGACCTCATGCAAGCTTGGAAAAATGTTACATGTAACATACAAAATGGGTTTGTGAATATTGCAAAAACGTTGTATTTAACTTGCAAAAACATTGCACGTTCACCTGCACGATTTGTTCCATTCACTTTGCAGAATTGAGATGTGTGTACTCATAGTCCCTTCTCTTGCAATACGCATGCAAACTTTTTGCAAATTTCATGCAATATTTTTGTAGTTACAAGTACCTGCGTTGGCGTAGGCACACGCTCCACGCGGACAGGTTCAAACAGGTCAAAACAGAAAATGGGAGGTTAAGAGAGGATGAGGACTGTGGTAGCAATGGATGTGTGGATGATCAGGCAATCAGCGTGTCACGTGATGTAATGCGTGCCAGCGGGTCTCATATACTGAAAGGTGTACCAAAGATATTTGGGGAAAATAGGATCTACGCCAGCAGTAAAGATCATAACTCAATCGTAGAAAGCCAGAAAGGAAAAGAAAGAAGAAGGGAAGAAAAAGAAGACTTAGAAGCCATCTTAGAATTATACAGGGTAGCAGCTGGAGGTTACTGTAAGCAACTACTACAATCAGTGGGTCAAGGAGACGATTAGAGATGGAAAGTGGAATTTTTTACGAAGTTGGTTTGTATTTGCGGATAGTTTTACATGTTTTGTGGATAGCTTATAGCACAATTTTTACGTATAATTAGAAGTTACTGATGCGTTCATTAATTAATTAATTAATTAATTAATTCAAATGAATACATTCGAAGATGCACGAATAAAAGACACAAACACAAAATACTCTCACGATGTAGCTTACTCTCGAGAAAGAGGGAAAAAGAGGAGAATCAAGAATACAAGGGGCGTCAGTTACGATTGCCTCCCTTCGCTGGCCAATCGCGCCGCATCACCCCTGCGACGCGGCAGACCAGCTTTGCGTTGTGGCTGGCGGGTATTGTCGAGAATTCCCTACTTCACACGGCTTTTTTCTTCATGTGTAGGCATTCTTGGTGAAATGCGTGAGTTGGCAACACGCTCTACATGCAAAGAAAATAGCGGCGGACCCACAAGTAAAAAAGGAACCCTGGCAACATCCGTCTGTCACAGCGCTCTGCAGGTGCCGCGCCGCATGGCTGGTGCGAAGCGGCAAACCAGCGGAGTTGTGCTTTCCGAATCTTGACATTTGCCTGCAAAAAATTCATTGAATAAGGTTTAAACTTTCGAAAGACAGCAAAAGCATCTACCATGTGAATTCATCGCCTATAAATAGGTATAGTGACTGCTAATTGGAAATGAATGAGCTCAATGTGATGACCAACAATGTGCGTCATGTGAATGCACTTCTGGTTCTCGACTACTACTGAAGGCTAATTTTTAGCTTCAATGAACCCATAAGATGATAAAAATTCGAACTGAATTGGAGTGTGAAGCCCCTCACGTGGTGAAACCTCAAGGCTCATCACCAGATTTTGCAATGTATTTCTTTTCGCGTCCTTTTCATGTCTAATCACAAAGGTGTGCGTAGGAACATTTTGTTTAAATGAAGATGTCTCTACGATTTACCGTAGTTAGTCCTTCGATGGCGTCAACTCCTTCCTTTTTTTCTGAGAATATTTAGGTTTCGTGAACGTCAGTGAAACCTGCACCCTAGATCTTGCATCTCGAAGTGTTTCTCCATGGAAAGTTCTTAAAGAATCAGAAAAATGAAGTACGTTGTTTGAGCTTTATGTATGTACATTTATATCGAAAAATGACACAAAACCAAAAGTAAATATTCGTCACCATGTACATACACTTAGGTGGGCAAACTCATAGTATCAAACCCGGATAATAATTCCTGCAAAAGCTTCAGACGTTTCCTTGAGAGATATACATAGGTTGTACAACTAAAAGGCGGATACTATAGTGTTTTTGTGCTGTGACACTGTTACTTAAGCCCTTTATTCCGCCTGACATTGGATATTCACTTCACCAAGCGTTCCCTAAACGAGCAGCGTTTGTTTTTCTGGGCAGAAAAAGGCAAGGGTAAGACACAAAATGGTTACTATACGTATTAAACATAGGCACACATTCTACATTGTCCTAATTCCTTACTTACGTTGCCATAAAAAGGTTCTATTTCATAATTTATTTGCTCCATTACATTTCCGTTTCACATTAAGGCATCGGAAACCAAGACAATTCTCACAACTTATGCAAGCAGATGCGCTCCAAAGTGAGTAAATGCACAGCTCGACAAGTTCCCACACAGGAGAGGCTTGAAAGTGAAACATTCATACTTCCTCAATCATTAGTTCCGCAATATCCCACTGAGAAGTAGTATAGAAGAAACAGCCATCACTTACAAACAACGAGCACTTATCTGAGATGACAAGATGGAGAAGGTTAAGGTCATTTCAAGCATCGTTCTCGTAAACAAATTCGAAGGACATTAGAACTTTGATAATGTTCTTGCACATCTTTGAAATTCCATCTATAATATAGTGGGATCAGGACGCAGCTCCACTTATTCTCATAGTTCAGTAATTGAATGAATCAAGCCATGTTTCAAAGGTATAGAGATTGGAGAGAACAGTTCTACTAGGATGTAGAACACATTGAAATTAGCGACGTGTTCCAAAAATCAGCGCAAAATAGCGAGGCTTAGGAATTTAGGGGTAAGCACTCACATATTTTATTTATTTATTTATTTATTTATTCATTCAACACACCAGGTTGGTGCGCCTTAAAAAACTAGCGAAACAAATTCCCTGTGATACTATTATATCAGAACTTAAAAACAATCGAACAAAGAGTACAACTTAGCACAACTATCCACCAATTAATGGTCACCCTAATACCATCTAAGGATGTCTAACGTATTCCTGAAAAACCACTTAGAAAAGAGAACAACTGGCAAGAAGCAGTGCCCTAGCCGGGAAACAGTAGTCGGATGTACTTGCACCAGCCAGCCACGCACCTTCCAGCAATTCGCTTTCCGAGCATGTTGGAGCTCCGGATCAGGGGTATACTGACAGATTTACACTGTGGAATCAACATGCCGATAGTGAAAGTGGTGATTGCAGAGGCTACAAAAGGTCAACAAAGGAGGAAGAGAGTGAAGAGACCGACCGATAGCCAGGCCAGAAGTGAGTGAGGAGAGACATATAGGAAAAATGAGCAAAAAAACGGTGTACAGAACGAGATTCCTTGTTAAAACTAGAAGGGATGAGTGCTAGCAAATAATTTATCACACTCATCCTATACAACATACGTTTTTAGGACAAAAATCTGAGATTTAATAAGAACCACGGGAGAGTAGGTGCAGCAACGCTGTTAAGTGAGTTTGCTATCTAACTCGTCTCTTTCATAAATTTGATCACAGCGAAACAGGCACATATAAACCATACGCAAAATAGCGATATTCTAGTGTTGAACAAGCGTGAACTAGACAACTCCGCGATCCTGAGACCACTCAACTTGAAATTGATTTCGGAGCCGCTGAAGCGCATTCTTTGTCTGCAAAAGAATAGCCGTTCGTTATATAGGGGCTTTTATTAGATTACCAATGTCTACATTGTATGTAGTAACTGCTGACTCTGCTGTCCCAAAATCTCATATTGTAACGACTTTGTGCTCAGCACATAATGAGACGCTTCAGTTGAGAAGCTCTTGTTCCGGACTTTGGAGCTGACCGGTTGGAAAGCTTTGTAATAGGAGGGTCGTGGTGACATGCCTGAATTTTGAACCACCTTCCGTTCTCGGAGAGACCTAGACATCGTCACCTTGTTTTCGAAATAGGATGCAGTCAAAATACATAGGTTCCATTATAGGCGGTAACTGATGTCTCATGATCAGAAATTAAATGGAAAATTTTAAAAAATTAACACCAGCACCTAGCATAGCTACCACCTTCAGGATTAATTTTTATGCGTAATGGGTTGCGAAAATTTGGTAATTTTCTCCTACAGTATGACAATTCACACTAGATGCGTGTGGCTAGCACGTACATATACTTTTATACGATGACGTATGGGCCCAGTCGGAAGCCTGACGTAGCTCAGACACAGGTGAGACACAGGTATTCGTGGCCTCGTTGGGCTCGTGGCGATTCCCGGAGGCCGTGCGGTAGCTTCCTTATCGGATATATGAACCACATTAACCAACCAGTCATGGAAATTCCTCCACAAATGGTTGCGTGCGTTTGACATGCGACCGACGCACGCATCTAGTATAAACTGCCCTACACAATCCGTACTAATCGTCGTGGCATCATGCTCCATGAACAGCTTCACAACTAAGGCCATAGCGGTGAAAATGTATGGAATTCACGAAATACGGTGTCATGCTGAAGAACAACGAGCCACGGAACCAGTGAGTGTAAGCCAAAGGGCACAGGGGTAACGTAACATGTTTTTGTAGACAAAGAAGCTCATAGAAGGGTGAGGTGTCAAAATAAGTTGACAGAGTTCTAGTGCTAGCTGCAGCTGCTCATAACTAATGGATGCGTAGATGCGGCGACACGGGACAATGAGGACGTAGAAGTACACAGCCCAGGGAAAACCTGTCGGGTTACGCCCATCCCGAGAGTGGGTAAAAGGCAGGATACTCTGGAAAAGGGTGAGTTTGGTCACCTGAAGAAAACCTTTCATAAAAGATTAGAGAACAGCCTCTGCAACGGCTCAAGTGGGCACCTAACCTCTCCGAGGAAATTAATAACCCATTCATCAGCAACCAACTATAGCCCTCCAGCAGCAGAGCCCTTTATGGGCGCAACGAACGGCTAAGTACCAGCTGTTCACCCAATAAAGGGTAACAAAATCCGTCTGAAATATCGAGAGCCCAGCTCTTACAGCAAAGCCTTTTATAGACTCCTGACCGTCTGCAAAAAGTCTGCAAAATGTGCTCAACCGTTTCCAGCCACAAATATCATGCAAGAAATGTATTAGCAAATCCCAACGGGTCTGAAAAAGCAAATTAATGGGATAAAAGTTTCCATTCATAGGAATGAAACTTCCCTGGAAGTGATGCTAATGGCAATTAATCGCCTAATCGATACAAAAAGAGGTAGAATTGCAGATTTTGCATGTTGAAATGTTGCTGAAAAGGTTGAAGTTGCATTGAAAAGTTCAATCTTGTTACAGGAGGAGCCGTATCCAATACATTTAACTGTGGGAGGGAAAACATAGCGGGTATATATCCATTCCCATTCATTTTCATCCACTTTGCTATCCAGTATAACTCATCCATCTACGTGTTCATTTCTTGGCGCAGGTGCGGTGTCTTGGTGAGAGTCAACACAAAATGAGGATGGAGTAGCTCATGAATTGTTATCATGTGGAAGTCGACCGGATAAAGATAACCTGCAGTGCAGCGAGTGGATTTGCATATCCAAGGATATGTTTTTATTGGATAGGAGATTCTCGAAACCACTGCAACGTATCCGCTAGTGCGTGTTTATCCGACTGGATAAAGTATATTGGATATGGGCCCAGAACCACACATCTATGCACAGTTACATGCTAAATTCACAAGAATGAACTCTGAGATTCGATCTGTTTTCGCATTACGTTTAATTGGAAAGTTATGCTTAATTGTGTTGGGCAAATTGATCTCGTACTAATGTGATAATATGAGTTTCTGGTAATGTACACAATTGAATGTAGTCAAGTAAATTAACTAAATTAGCGTAAAAAATTTTTAGATCAGAAGAAGAAGAAAGCCAAAGACTAACAACAAGTAAGAACGACTCGAAACTTCTAGTGGTCTCGTACGAGATCCTCGTACTACCTCTTGCGACCTCAGTTGCTTCTCAAAAGCCACCGAGTGCTGAGTGAGCTCGGTCTGCTCCTGTTCATAGCTCTTTTGGGCCGTATGTATCATTGAGATTACCCGGGTAGAAGGGGTTAACACCACATAATTTCACCCATCATTAACACGGTAGTGGACAAGGTTACCCTGGATAATCTCCAGCGGTGGACGCAGAAAGTGGGCGGGAGATGGGGGGGGGGGGGGGGGGGGAAAAA
>JARK01001530.1:119466-138483 GCA_000688135.1 Ancylostoma ceylanicum
GTGGGAAAAAAATGGGGTCTCCACCGTTTTGGGGACCCAGACGGAAAATAAAATTAATAAAAATAATAATTTTAATAATAAATAATAAATAATCAATATTTAAAAAATAATAATAGAAATAAACAAATGAAAATAAGCTAATATAAGATTTTTATTTGTATTGTAAAGCAATTTAAAAAATTTGGCAAATGATGCATCCAGGCTCTTTGCAATAATTATGCACTGGGTGGTTTGTAAGCGTGGTAATAACTCTACTAGGACAAAACTACGCCAAGAAAGAGTTTTGAGAATTTGGAGGGCCCAAAATTGTGGTGAGAATTTTGAAAAAAAAATTCACCTTGAGGTTACATGAGCGGAGATGGAAGGTAGGCATATCAGAGCGTCGATGCATCATTTAGATTACCCAGGATAGAAATGTTGACACCCATGTTGAAAGTGGGTAAATTTGTGGCTAGTAACATGTTCACCCTATGTAAACTTAATTAGGCATGCGACCATAGAAAGCTAGAATTTGAGTTTGTTTTGTAAACAAAGACCCCATTAATGGAGCCTTAATGAGCCTCAATTATAAAATGGTTGTACCTTGTGTACACGTCAAGTAACCAGCAGATTGGAAGTAAACACAAACACATTGAGGCCTAATCTGACAGAAATTAGGTTTACGCAAAGAGTTACAGTAATCACCAACACGGTAAGAAGAGGGATTAGAGCGTACTCCGTTAAATATTGAAGCTTGACGTCCGTGGCCAACGCAGATGACGTCGAAGAGGTGGGCCGAGTGTTGACGGAATGCCGCTCGTGAGCTTTTTACGAGTTCCGAAACGATAACGCTCGTGCGTAGCTGACCAGGTCATATGTGAGGCGTAGGGGTACTTCTATGTATTTTTTGTATTTTTTTTTGTATTATAGCACACGTAGTTAATTTTCGCGGGCATTTTAGGATTTTTGCAAATAGTTCTGCCCTGCTTTTCATGATGTGGATGGTTTTGCAGAAAAAATGCACTCCAAGACATCGTGCAGTGAAACAAAGGGTTAGACATCAGACACATTATGTTCGGATTTCGTCAGTTATGCGTTTCGACCTATGCTTTATGATATAGTCGTACGCCTTACGAAAGAAAACATACCGCAGAAATTCCTCTGAATTGTTGTAGTGCGTTTCGTCAGGGACGATAGTTGGGAAGACAGCACAGAGAAAAAAAGTATGCGGGAAAGTGTGCAGCAGTTGGAGAGGAATGAGAGAAAAGCAGATTGTCCGCATGGATACTCAAGTATTGTCGCTTACGGAACAGTCTTTACATTCTTTTTTTTGCTTCCAGTTCACTCCTCATTCAGAATCCAACTAAGACCTTCCATCTTCATCAGTGACGCCTTTCAAACAGGGAGGAATATTTCGCCACATCTCAGCGGCTACTAAGATTGACGCGCCCATTTCGTGCTGAAGATCTGACGCCAGGAAATGTGCTCTTAATAGGTCTGCAAATATTTTAGGAAAGGCCTGAAGTGAATGTGGCACTTGAGGACCACTTCATGTGGCTTGCACTTACCATTAAAAAAAAAAACTCTGAAATGCGAGCACTTATTCTGTAATAATATGTGCAAAGCTGTATCGACTGCGGATGGAAAGGCAGTTGGTTGGGACCACACCGCCTCAGGGTCTAGGAGGGCTCAGAAAGGCAAGGGAGAGTACGGGTGTTGGCTGAGAAAACTTTGGTATAAAAAGGATGCAATACCGCTCCGAACACTTCCAGATCGCTTCAGACTGGTCGAATTCAGTATTTCATGGTAAATTACGACTGGTATTGAAGAAAGCATAACAGCGCGAAACCAGGACACGAATGCATCACTGAGATTACCCAGGGTAGACGTGCTGACGCCGATATTGACGACGAGTAGATTTGGGGGAATTAGTTCGTTCACCTCGGGTAATATCAGTGGTACATGCGAAACCAGGATAGTAGAGTAATTTTTACGCCGTCCTCCAACGCTAGGTAGTGTACAAAATAACCATTCTCACTAACCATCACTACTTTGTCTCGTTAGCCTTTCATGAATCGCTGTCCAGAAATATCTCGGATAATGAATAATCAAATTTATTCGTCTGTACATTGAGAAACAATAAAACAATCGAGGAACATAGGCAACAATAATATTATTCTGTCATGATTTACAATATGATCTTAGGAACTCCGAAAAGTGAAGTATAGCCAGTAGCAAACGCAGAATACTGAGAAAGTGGTAGGGAATATCCATCGACTGTCTAAAACACGCCTTCATGCACTCGGCAGGACCGAATATTTACTCGGGTAAGCTGTAGAGTGCGTTTACGACCTTTCGGCGGCCAACACCGCATCGCAGCCGCAATTGCAGACAAGGTCACAGACGCACTCTCCAAGCTACCCAACTATACCTGTTTTTACAAACTCACATCGATCGATTTTCCGTGCTGTGTGTTCGTTTTGTAAAGCACATTTCTGGCAGGGTTTCGTGAAGTCAAATTTGCTATAGACGTGAGCTGTAGCATGTGGCGTTGCAGACATCAAAGCCTGAACAGCGCATAATTTAGTCGGAATAGACGGTCGCAGGCCCGTCCTATTGTGCACTGGGGGGTCAACGGTATCAACACATCGTTGCTGCACATCGTGTCCATGCTGCCGTAATCGTGATGCAGTAAAGGTGTCGGCCATGACAAGTAAAGCAAACTGTTATAACTATCTACCGAAGTCTTCAAGTCCGCCAGAGGTTACAGACAGACGTTTCCTAATATACAGTCCTTCTCGAAGAGATAAACGGATTCCGTGGCTGCAGAATCGCGGCGGGACCTGGACGAGAGATGCGGAGAGAGCATGCCCCAAGTGAGAGGGCCAAGTAGGTCCCGCCATGATTCTGCAGCCGCGACGCTATGAAACCGCACGCGCAATCCGTCCATCTTTTCGACAAGAACTGTATCTTCTCGCCTTTTTTGCATTTCGCATTGATGTGTCTAGTCAGATATACTCAAGGATGCCTTATAATCATTAAAAGAGAGAAAAAGACAGCAAATTGAAGGCGAGAGACTGTATACGCGCTAAAATAACCTTTGGCGGACCTTGTAGGCACTTCATTGAAGCAGACCAAGGCACAGTCCCACGTCAGAATCGTTTTAGATTTTCACATTGCGAAAATCTTCAGTGACTGCTTATCAGAATGGTATACGTGATTCCGTTCAGAACTGGCGAAAAAACCCGTTTTTGACCACCTATTCAGGAGGAGCCAATTTGCGGAGTCAGAGATCGGGGCCAAAACGCTTTTTGGTTAATTCACTCCCGGAAGCATATCTTCTGTGGAGAATCTCACACACCGAAAAAAAGTTCCTCATTCACTTCCTAAGAGAATAGAAATTGCGCTTCATTTGTGGCGAATAAGGGAGTAATCACACACCGAAAAAAAGTTCCTCATTCACTTCCTAAGAGAATAGAAATTGCGCTTCATTTGTGGCGAATAAGGGAGTACATGATGAGACAGCCCTGTAATCCCAATCAGTGGAAGGAGCCAAGGCGAGATTACAAGGTTTTCGCACCATCTATTCCATTACTCGCCGTATATGAAGCGAAATTTCCATTTTGTCGAAACGTGAATGAGGAATTTTTTCGATGTGTAAGATTCTCCATAGAAGATGCGCTTGCGGGAATGAATTAACCAAAAGACTTTTCGGTCCCGCTCTCTGACTCCGCCCACTGGCTCCTCTTGAATAAGTGGTCAAAAACGGGTTTTTCCGGCAGTTTTGAACGGAATCACATATAGCATTCTGATCATCAGTCACTGAAGATTCTCGCAATGCGAAAATCCAAAAAAAAAAACGATTTTGAGGTGGTGCTGTGCCTTTTACCTCCCGAAGGAGAACGTCAGACACCGATGCTGGTTGATACAAAACATGCAAATCTGGGTGGAAAAGAAAATCTATACATGCATAAGATGTCTGCGTGATACTAGCTAATATCGGAGAAAAAATGCTACAAGAAGCGTGCAATTTCGTTGCATGACAAGCTACCGTATCACACTTACGGTATGTTCAGCCTCACTCTCAAGCCACGCTCGAGTGTTCTCCGCTAATATAGCGGTTCCACATAACTAGAGAACACATAAATAAAAGCACAGCACATCAACACTTCGCAGCAAATGCTTTTCTAGCAGAGCTAGTGTACTTCTCAACGAAAAAAAGCCAAAATTCAGCCTTTTAAGCTACGTGGGTTACGATATGGAATGGTGTTAGCTTTAGACGTAGGGAATGAAGGCAACTGAGGCGTGTGTGTAAACAGAAATTGTCTAACGGTAAACTGAAAAAAGCACTGCAAACCATTCGTGAATTTAAAAGTGGAAATTCCACCTGGAGTATAAAACCGTTCGTCACCGCTGCGTTTGATATCGACTCTGATACCTATTGATTTTGGGAGGAAACTCGCGGGCATAGGTACCGCGCAGCCGACCCGTAAATCGATACGTATCAAAATTATTGCCGGTCCAATCATCGCGACAAATGATGTTATACTGCGCGTGAAGTATATCTGCAGCGTTAACATTTTCTGAGATTGATGCTGCGGGGCCAATTTCACTTCATTTATGAAACATCTGATTGAATAAGATTTTTGAGAAGGAAATTTTCCATAAAACTGCTCGAACGCATTGTCCTTTTGTTTTTTTTTCCACTAGTTCCAAACAATATGGTTGAAATCACCAAAACGAAAAATAAGAAAGGGATTAAAAGATGAAGGAAGGATAAAAATCTCATATTTCCGTAGGATGGATATTTTCAGTAGCTAGATCAATGTCAGTAATTTTTACCGCCATATCATAACCCTCTATGCAATCATTCCAAAGCAAATAAAGCAAATTATCCCTGAGGCTTTGAGCAGCAACTCGTAACTACTGCAGATGCACATTTTTACTACGTGCTAGTCTACATATTTTGTGCAACTAAACGTAAAATGCATCAAGTGAGCAGTGTCGTTTTGCGCCAAAACCGAATGTCAAAGAAAAACCTGAAGAGAACAAACCGCTGTATGATTCATACACGCCGTAAGGCCTTTCGTGAGGGAATATCCTGATTTTGCTTTGCCATTTTCGGGTCTTGGTGCAGGTGGTGGCGATTCATCACGCTGAAACAACGTCACGCTGATGCACACACACGGGTTAATGCCGGCTCAAGTGCAGAGTTGTTATGAATGCATTGTGGAAGGGTGACCCCATGTGAGAAGCTCGTACGAATTGTTAAGAAAACACCGCAAAATAATGATCAAACAGGGTGGGGAAAGCAAAACGGTCACCGCACTCCTTGGAACTGGAATACAACTTGACTCACAGCAAATGGATACACTTCTGTCGCTTCATCTATCCGAAGTCGTTCATCGTCCTGGAATGAATGTCATCAATTAGCAGTCAAAGATTATGCATAAAATTTTGAAAAACTCTATTAAAGGCCGTAGTAAACAGTGAGTAGAGTGATGAGAGAATCACTGGTTAGCGCTCGAGTTCTACGACGTTATCCATGCTTGCTGCGTGTCAAATTTGACGCGTCGCACCGAAATTTCACGAAATTTTCGCGTTTTCTCGATGTTGCAAAAAGGAAAACGCAGTTTGTTTGCGCAGTAGCCATGACGGCGAAACCAGGAACATTTCCTAGTTGCCAGGAATTCTCTTCTCCCTCCCTTACTACGTTGTGTATCAGAGCGTCAAGCTTAACGAGCAGCAAGTATGAATAGCGCCCAACGCTGCCAGCTGGCAAAGTCAAGCACTGTCAGCAAAAGGGCGAAAGAATCGGGAACAATAGTGGTTTTTAACTTTTTTCCGAGAATAAAAAGGAAGTCAAAGAAAAGTAAATTGATTAAATAAACTGAAAGTGAACTATTCTGGAGAAGAGCACCTTACCACTTGCTTGTGGTTGTTGTTGGGTGAAGTGTTCTGCGATTGAAAGTAGCAAGTTCGATGAGGACAATCGAATACCCGCCTAGTAATGTAGAAACTAACAAATGAGTACTCAAGTAACACTAGGAATATCAGCGCTTGCGAGAACGTTAACCAAATATCCAGCGCTTTGATGTAGGAAACCTGAAAACAGAGCAACCATTGTTTACAGCCAATATCCAGTGTCTTAACACTTCTCACCTGGGGAAGATCTTGTCGGGCACCGTTACTCATTGTGGTGAGCGTGAGCAGACTGGTAATCGTGAGAGAAATTCGTGCTGGGGACGCTCGAGGATCCAGCCAGAAAGACATCCAGGATATTGACACGAGCATGCCTTTAAGTGAACAGTTTTCAACAATCAGTTTCCAACCAGCTAGCACAAGCTGCCGGGTGCTATACTCCGCGAAGAGTACGACTTCAGCATTAAAAAAAACATGTGAACAACAAGTTTTACTTTTTGCAACAGTGAAATAAAGATCGCTAGAAAACATACCTGTAGGGACATAGGTCTGAATAATGTGAAAGAGCACTAGCCGCTTCATGACAATGAAAGCTCTGATGCAGCTCCATCGGGCTAAAAAGAAACGTTAGAATAAACCCAGCACGAATGCGACATATGGTTAGCAGCACATACAAGTAGTGTTCATGCGAAAAAAGGATACTTCATAGTTTTGGACAAAACTTTGACGGAGGGGCTTGTTAATACGATTAGTGTTGTGCAGACTTTCACCTAGCAAAAGATCGTGAAAAGTGAATGAAAAGCAGTGGAAAACACATTGTAGACTGATACCCGAGACACTGGTGGAGTGGTGGTGTTTTAAAAATAAGCTACCTTGAAGCATATCTATGGGACAACGAGCGAAGCGAGCGATGCGTTTCTTCCCGGAACCTTTGGATAGGCGAGTATCCTCAGTTCTCAAGCATTGCCACTTTTTTCGCCATTTTACCCCGGCGAGAATATTTTCATGGACTACAGAGCTATAAGAGACCAACAAATGTTGAACAGGTCAGCCAAAACAGGATGTTAACCAGCGAAAATCAAACGTGGCGGAAAATTCTGTCCGGCAGAACTATCGTGGGTATATTATGGCGATAAAGGTGAGCAATGCCTTGGAAACAGCGTGCTGACTCGAGCATGCGACAGCAGGCGGCAAGCAACAAAGACAAGTGAAGCCGGCGGGTGACTGGCAATTACCGTGAACATTGAGGCATTTGCTGCATTACCTCCTAAAACAAAAACGAGACGATCAAAATGAAAAAAATGTATCGTCGCATCACATCAAACATACATGTCAGCTAAAAGATGAACAAACTCCTAAGCAATCCATAAGATTTGTGAAGAGAGGATACGACTGTTTACATCACCTCTTGATGTGTATTCAATCCATCTATCCCCTCCAGCCTGAGTTCCGAGCAAATTCCGAGTCTTCAAGTTCTATTAGATGTCAAAAAGAAGCAGGATGACCAGAACTCCGAGGATGAATGCTAGGCATGGCCGATATGCGCAAATTAATTATTCGAATACTAGAAAAATATACAGTGAGCGCCGATGGCGGTGGCCCTTCCGCAACCTTGAAATGCACGTGACCCTACCGCGCCGCTTGAGCAGGAATCCTCGGACAACAAACTATGGGGTTTGCTTAATACTTAATATCAGTTAGTTATCTTATTAGTTCACGTCAAATGTGATGAATAACTACATATCAAGGAAACCCAGATCCGCCCTCTGCGGCGAGAATTCCACCGTGAGCGGCGCGGTCGCGCCGCGTGCCTTTCGATGCCGCTGAAGGGCCACCGCCATCAACATCCACTGTAAATACAGCATCAGTGATTTATCATACGACAAAAAATGTTCACAAGAGCACATGGATTTTGTCCTCCTACATAATAAATAAGGGTGATGGAGTAAGATAGCGTATCGTCTATTCGGCTTAAAAATGATACTGCAATCGCTTTCACTGCTGTTCCCTTTGTTATTTCCTCACTTAATGAACTCCGGGTGAAATTTACCATTCTCCCAAGAACACTTGGACTGCAGCTAACATCACTACAGTCGTGACAGTCGTCTGCAAAATTATTTTTCGTGTCCAACGAAGTAGAAAGTCGGAGCGAAGGAACAATTTTTCAAGCAGCAAATAGATTTTGAGACGCGTTGGTATGTAAAAAAAAACCCTGTAACCTACCTTGCGCTACCTACACTAAATCCATCTTACCGCTCTCATTCTTTAAGCAGTGGTGTAAACCAGTCGTACCGATCCTCTCGATCACAGAAAAGTGCTACACTTTTCTGGTTTGTAAACAACTAAATCATGGATGACAATGTCGAAAAACGGAAGTGCAGTAGTGGGCATTGAAATCTCCCAGATCATCAGTTTCCTCTGCTTGAGTAAGAAAAACAGACGTGATATATAAAAGATGATACAAAAATATGCAGATGATCGAGGTGAAGTTGAATGCCCACCTCTGTTTAGCACCGCAGCAAACTACAACCAAGATTATTGGTGCTTTGGCCACGTCACAATACACAATTCGCCGAAAATCAACATGCGGCGAGGGGTAATTAGCGTCGTTTTAATTCATATTCAACTGCAAATTGGTGACGCAGCAAGCATGAACAAAGAACTGAGGAGTTTCGAGTAACTGCAGAGTTGATAATGTGTCATCTTCAGCGATAGCGTTAGCCTTCTGACAATTACTTCGACAGTTACCTGATCCACGGAACATCGGATACGGCCCGGCGCATTTCTCGTACCGTGTCCTAGTGATGGCCATGTCATTGAGTTTAATCTCCTCGTTGGAGCCTATCGGAAATGAAGGTGGATCGACATGCCACGTTAGATTAACAATCTCTTCGATGTACGCATCTAAATGATATGAATGGTGTGCATTTAGTAGGAAAAGAGATACGGTAGTTGTTTTAAGAAAAATCGACATCACTGGTACAGATACGGAATCTGTGTAAGAGCCATAATCTCACTGTTGCACAAATCTGGAATTTATGTTCTAGTAAACAATTAAAATGTTCCATGGTGCCCAAACAGGGAGGCCTAATACACAGTCTAAGTAAAATCTTCACATTTCTCTCTTCACTGAAGCTCAGTAGAAGACCGATCTACTGAATAATTATGCAAATCCTTGCTTCCATTTCCCCTACATAGAAAGAAGTTGAAAAAAACAAGGGATAGAAAACCGATTCATTAAATAATTAAACAAATCCCAGCTTCCAATACCCTATAGAAGAGGAAGTTGGGAGAAAAACCAGGAACTCAAAAGGAAGCCTGACAGTCAGTCCGCTCGCAGATTTTAGTCATGGAGATCAAAATCCACACCATCTCGTAATACCTCTCGCTTAAGCAATCGATAAATTGATGACAGTCAAAGAAATTCTCCAAACACAACATTAGATCATATGAAGGGCAAAATTTTTGATAAAATCGACCAACAGACCAAGTTGAAACCGCTTACAAACCGATTAGTAATTATATTCGAGATTACACAGCAAAATGGCACAATCACTCTTTTTTACGCTGAGCATGATGACCACAACTCATCCTGATGATAGTCAACCCCACTCCTCAAAACGACGTTCTTGAACTTTGAATGGTGTTTAGCAATATATTTTCTTGAATGTTCTTTGTAAAACGAAATGAAAAAAATTCGTAGCTAAGAAATTGAAAATTTTGTCCTTTAAAGCGTTATATGTATTACAGTCGATTCCTTTCGACAGCGCTTTTGCCCAAGAGCGGCTCTGCAGGCATTGCGGGATGCAGCGCGGTCGGTGGAACAGGTGACCCGCGATCAATCCGATGTCTTCAATAAGTTTTGTTGTCGCTTGTTTCCTCTTGCGGTTGTTCTCTCTTAGTTCTTATAGCAACTATAGAAAGAAATAAGAGATAAAATTCAACGAAAATGCCGGACCGCTCGAGGATCAGCTGTTGGAGCGACCGCACCACGCGACCCAATGCTACTGGAGCCGCTGTCATGGCAAATGCACTGTCGAAACGAATCAACTGTACACCCGAATTTATCACAGTAAGATCATCCACCACAGACTCTAACAAATATTCTCTGACAACATTTAAAAACTCACAGCTCTGGATGGTTAGCGGGCATTCTTGATAATCTATTGGGAACAGCTTCAAGTCCATCATGCAACTGAGCGTAACATCCAATCTTAAAAATAACTCTCAATCGGAGAAACGTACACACCCGTGAAGATAAGATGTAGTTATGGACAGAAGCTAATGGAGAATCATTACTAAAACATTCGAAACCTTCATACCGCATCGATTTGAATATCAGACCATCTGGATATACGATTACCATCAAATTAGGAGTGGTAACTTCTTGTAAGTAAGCAAACTTGGAGTTCACAAAGTACAAGTCAGGATGCCACATTCTATCAGCAATCACCTGTAAATAACATGGTGTTGACAGCTACATATGTCCCTATGCAGCATGGATGACGCTCTCGAAAACAGGAAAAGACGTATATACCTTGCTTGTTACCAGGATTGGATGTGTGCAGTTGTGTGCTAGTCGTCTGTCAAACCATCCCATCGCCAAATACATGTCCACTTCAAAGTCCTGCAATATCAATTCAATTCATTTCAACAAATTAAGCGGAAAATCGCATGAAAATGAACTCTGATTCGAGGCATCAAAGAAACAGATTTAAGGTGGAAAAGATTTTTAAAAAATGCTCTAAAGTAAATGTTAGAAAATTCCTACCATGGAAAACCTACCATCGTTTGCGCTTTGAAAGAAGACATGGATTCGATGTAAACAGCGACATGCACATCTGTCCGACGTCCTAAGGATTAAAATTCATGAGCGCATATGTACAAGAAAGCAGGTTGCAGCGAAAAAAAAACACTAGCATCGAAACAACAAAAACAGAGTACTCAAAAACCCAGAATAAGTTGTCTGATCGCATTTAAAACTTGTTCGACCCAAAGCTTGCTGGCAACTTGCTTTCGCCCTCCGTTGTCGGCAAGTTGCCGGGGCAAAGCTCGTCGACAACTTGCAAAGTGACCGGCCGTTAGTTCTTCAACTTGTCGACAAGAAGAGGCGAAAGCAAGTTGTCGGTAGGGTTTAGGGCCGGGCAAATTAAGAGATGCGGTCAGACAAATTGTTCTGAGAGTTATGAGTGATAGAATATGTTCGAATTGTTAACACACCTTGTGCTTGACCTGGCGCTAGGAACATGTTGTAGCCATCCTTGACGACTCCGTTGCCGATAACCTTTAAGAGCCGGTCCCCAGGCTCGGTCCTAGAAACATGTGATAGACATTTCCGATTCTCCGTGATCAAAATTCCCACTGCTATGGACCCTTGAGAGGGATTACGATTCTTACAGAGCATGAGGGTTATGGTTCCCTCGTCATTAGGCGAGCCTGTTTTTCTCTTGCTTTAGAGAGACACTGGATGTTATGCCCTTTACTCACCATGACCATTTTTTTTCGGTTTAAGCTACCTTTTTTTTTACTTTTTTTATTTTATTGCAGGACATCTTACATAGAGTGTATATAATAAATAAAAATAAACAAAATAAAAATGAAGAATAAGTTGCCAGCCTCACCATATGAGTTCACTTGTCTGCTTCCCTGAGTTCGATTCCTCACAGAGGTCATGTATCTTGTAACTGGGATCGTACCACAGAGTTTTGAAGATGTTCTCTTGTTCTCTGCAACAAAATCCCATGATCTGCATCAGGAAAGATAACAACCGATTACTTGAGTTGAAAATTCCATACATAAACTTAAATTTGAAACTAAAAAAATAACTTTTTTCTTTTTTCCTTATCCAAACTTAAACTTAAAATAGGCAGCAAGTTCCCAATTTCTACTTTGTTATTGACCGTGTGTCGCATGTTCCATGTGTTTTCCCCTAATTTCTCTAACTCCCATCCCAGGTGGACGACCCAGTATTGTGAACTAAGCACCAACAAAGTACAGTGGGCGTCAATGGCGGTGACCCGTCTGCGGCCTCGAACAGAACGCAGCGCGACCGCACCGCTCGAGCGAGAATTCTCTCCGGGAGATCAAAATATGGGGTTTTCTTGATAGTCAGCTAGTTTTCTTATTGGTTATCATCAAATATGATGAACAACTATCAAGAAAACCCAGATAAGCCACTGCGGCGACGGTTCTACAGTGAGCGGCGCGGTCGCGCCGCGTTCTGTTTGAGGCCGCAGACGGGTCACCGCCATTGACGCCTACTGTAAAAACTTATGCTGTTCCAGGTTAAACATTGCCTTGAATCACTAGAACAGCTGACTGACGCGCGATGTCAATAGAATAGCGCAAAAACTTCACACGAATATGAATAACTTAAGAGCTCAGCCTGAGAAAGTCTGGTTCGACTCATCGACTTCATTACAATGTCTTTTTCTATCTATCACAATACTTGTACTGGAGAAAATCGCTAGATGGAAGTCGAAAAAAAGAAATTTAACGACACAGTTGAGTGCACTCGCCTGGCCGCAGCTAAAACCACACAAAAAGGACGTTAGAATCCCAGAATCAGAAAAGCAACTAGTTTCAATGCGGAAAGATTTGTCAACAATCCGTTTTTTTTTTTACCCAGACTTTTTCAGTCGGATGTATAGGGCTAGAGACAACAAGTATCGAGAGGCTGCCACACATTTTATTAAATAATTAATCGATATGATTGAAAAAAAAATAAAGCTCTGAACTTGCACTCACCCGTGTTCGAGGTTCTCCCTTGCGGATGCAAGGAAGTCGCTGGTGAACTTCTGCAGTGGCTCAGCCACCTCACCCTTGTCGATCGGTTTCGACTGAAAGTATTACTGGAGAAACTGAGCAACAATGAGAAAAAAAAAAAGAGATACGAGCCACTAATCACTCGTCTGCACTAAAAATTGCTTTCCCCTTAATTAAAGGTCCCTCTCTAGCGACTGCAAGTTGGTCCTGCGCGGATTGTGAAATTGTAGCATGGAGCGCATTAGCCGAGTTTCCTTTATTTACGAAGGGGAGGGGGCGGGGGGGGGGAGATCTGGATATTTTGTGTTAGCTTTTTTTTTTTAAAAACTCACTCTTATTATACACTGTTGAATTTTTGTTCCTAATGACTAAATATGGGCGAAAATGGAGTTGGGGGGGGGCACACCCCCCCCTCCTCCCACCAACTCCATTTTACCTATTAAATACTAAAAAAATATTTTGCTAAGTCCGTTTCAAAGTTTCCAGTTTTCTGAGGTTTTGGAGGCCCCCATTTTTTCCCCGCGCCGCTCCCTCTCCTCCCTTGCGCTACAGTGGCAGTCAATCATGCTTGCGTCATAGAATACCGCCTGTGTGCTCTGCCGCGCCGCAGCGCTTATGCGTAGCAGTGGTGGACGCCCCCCCCCCCCCCCGGGAATGGTTGGCCGGATTTTTGAAATTACTCTACAAAATAGATGAAAACTTTGTATGAGTAAATTTTTAATTGTTTATTTTTACTGTTATTTTTAAAATATTTTCAAGTTAATTGATTAGTATTATAGTTAAAATTTTTATCAATTTTATTTTCCACCTGGGTTCCTAAAACGGCGGAGACCCCAATTTTTTGCCAAATTAGTAGCAATCATCCGAATAGTAATATCAAAAAAAAAAAATAAATAAATAATCAAGACTAGACTAACACAAAATTCTTATTTGTATTTTGTAGAGTATTTTCGAAAACCCCGCCCGCTCCCTGCGTCCGTCACTGTCGCATAAATATTCGTACGTTACTATATCATCTTAGCCTACAAGTAGCAACCGCTCTACACCCCACTTCACACGAGGACCTTTATACAAACAAGACAATAACTACAGTCTTGGTGTACTTGCTGTTGACGTTCTTCCCGTTCAATTGCCGGTGATGTCCTACAGAGCTCCACACTGACTACAGTACTTCACTCGGCTTTGTTCGGGTGTATAGCTGCTCAACGGGGCCTTTCAAGCTCGACGATGGCTTTGAAGCGACAGCAGGAGAAGCCGTCGAGCACTTGACGACAAGTGCAATCACACTCGATGTCATTGAATATGTTGATGGCAGTGAATAAATCGCGATTTTCCAGAGGAATGTCGTAAGAAATTAGGGTGACGTTGGTGAACGCAGTAAAATAGCTATAAAAACACGCTAGAATGTTTTAGACTTTTAAAATCTACAAATTTGTAATTTGTATTGACGTTGGAAAAAACCCGAATTGCTCCTGGATTTCACCCGTCAAATTCTCAGCAACTAATGGTGGAAAAACCGGGGCCCCCTAGTATCCAGAGGACAGCTGTAGCCAGGAAAAACCCGGGGATGTCCCCGAACAGACCGCACCTGTATGTCGGCGAGCAGCGCTGAGAGTGCGTCGTCAGTTTGTCCGGGTCGGAACGTTTTTCGTGAGTGATCGGCCACCAAATTCGCTTTGATATCCGGAGGCTGAGTGGTGCAGACGCCGGCGAGACAGCACAGCAAAATCAGAGACGCAGACATGCCATCTCAGATCAGTTCACTGAAAGAGAAAATCGTGAATTCGTGAGCGCTGAGTCAATGGGAGGGCAGACGAGTGGGCGGAGTTTACTACATTTCAACTGGCAATGGAACCAGTTGGTTTTCCTGAGATTCTTCATGAAATCCGAGACAACTAGCTGTAACACTGAGCATCAGACATCAATGAAGGAACTAAATGCAGAAATGGAAAATGCTTATTTCCCACCGAGTGCCATGGTACTCTTCAGGATGAAGCGCTGCAAATGCGTGAGAAAAAACCGCATGAATTATTTAGCGCTGAGGACGCTGGGCTCGAGACAATGAAATGAAGGATGAAAATGAACCGGAGAGCGAAGGTTGCAGCCACGAGGCTAAGGAACGCTTCCAGGAAGAGCTGGTTATTCAGAAAGTCATCTTCTATGGGTGACGTCTCTGTTCGCAGGAAATCAGTGACGCCGGGCTAAAATCCATGCTAAGAGGAGAGTGAAGATGGACAACTAGCATAAAACGATCTTGTAGCTTTTGCAGCTAATGATTGTGTTATTTTAGCATGTTACAACGTATGAGTCAACCGCTTAAACGAAGCTAATTAACGACTGACGAGTGTTAGATGTCCTAGAATAGTGCAGAGCTATGTGGCCTGTACTAGCTCTCCTCAGGAAACTTGAAAACCATGTTTTGCCAGAGATTGAAATAAGGGGTCCTTAGATCATAAGATTCGTGTTCATGGGAAACACAGCTTTTTAAAATTAATAGTTCTATACCAGCAACGGTCAAATCCTTGCAAAATCCATGCTTCTCCAGAATCTGATGCAAATTCGATGCAGAACTCTTGGAGAACCTACGATTTTCTCAGCTCAATACATGCGTTCTGTATGCGTATGCATTGGCTTTGCATGAGTATGCATGGATTTCGCATGGATTTAACCATGGCTGGTGTAAATTTTCTGATTAAAAAAAATAAAAAAAACGTGTTTTGCATGAGCATGCATCTCTTAGTCGTAGGATTTGTAATTTCCATCTCTGAGTGATTGAACTTATATTCAATTTGAAAAAGTGAGCTTTGACTAAAACTCGTTTCTCTGGTCCTCTTTTTGGTGCGAGCCCAAATTTCGATTTTCACGTTCCCACGTCCCCGTCTCTGATCCCCGATGGCGTAGTGGAAATATCTACAGCTGCAGAATAAGTAAAAGTACATCCACGACAAGAATCACAAAGAGCCCAAATCCTGTTGCAAATCCCTCCCTCTCTCCCTAGACTTTGCACTTGGCATTTCCATTGTGAATTTTAATCAAATATCCATTAGAATTCCTTCCTAAACTCGTTGACTATTCCGAGGTGGAGGCTACACACAAATACATTCCTTGAATGTCTATTTACACTCCACAATGGCACATTTTCCGCTTACTCGCTTTTTTCTTGATGTTTTGGTGCCATCAAGTGGGGAAAATCAAAATAAAACATGAGGATTCGATAGGGATTCAAATGCTTACCTATATTTTTCAACAGCAAACTTTCAACAACGAGCAAGCGCCAGGAACTTCTTACGTGGTGTGAAACTTGAAGCGCTCATGATATGGATCACTTTACGCTTGGAAAAATGAACTAGAGTTATGCATAGATGACGACGAAATAACGTGCGTTCCAGAACTTGTGGCAAGGACACGCCCACTGTACTTAGAGCATGGAAGCATCCAGGTTAATGTAGAAGATTTCGCCACAACTGTCTAGCAAAGCACCAAAATCAACAGCTATGCGATCCAAGACCTGCTAGTATAGCCGATGTGGCTTCTAGGCGGTTGTAGTATGGCTTCATGCCTATTTCCTGCATCATAGCATGTTTGCGGAAGTGGCTATGGACCTGGCCACGCCTGGATAAGATTACAAGGACTCACACATCCTCGTGTGATCATGGAAAGAAAACCCCAAAAACATGGAACTCTCCTCACGGGGCCAATGGGCGCATGAATCATTGGGATTACACAGGGGACGCACGCAGATTACCCAGGGTAAGCGTGTTAACGTTCCACAAATTCACCAATCATTAATACCGGCGCCAACACCTTTACCCCGAATAATATCAATGCATCCAGGGATAGGGTAAAAATGTCGACACAACACAAACTTACTCTGGGGGTAAATGCGACACAGACATTCAACGGAATTTGTTTTTTCATTCCTATCGAACTTCCAATCACTATTCACCCGCCTTTAGCACGGTCGTCAAAGTGTTTACCCTGGGTAATATGAATGATGCACTCTGGCTTAGGCTAAACTTGTCGACACCACGCTAACTTACCTAGGGGAATTGAAGGGGAAGCATTCACTATTTACTCATCTTCAACGTGAGCGTCAATGCTTTTACCCAGAGTAATCTCAATGATGCATTTTCTCAGGGGGCCGCATGTATATTACCAGGGGTAATCGTGTTACTGTTCACAAATTTATCCACCATTAACGCGGGCGTCAACACTGTAACCCAGGGTTAATGTACGCAAATATGCATCCAGACTCAGGTTAAACCTGTCGACACCACACACTTACTTACCCTAAGGGTTAAAGGCGAGACAGATATTCAAAGAAACTTGTTTTTTTTTACTTTTAATGAAGTCCTAATCGCTACTTACCCATCTTTAGCAAGAAAGTCTGCGCGTTTACCCTGGGTAATCTGAAGGATGCATCCAGTCGCAGGGTAAACGTGCCCACACCACGCAAACTTACCCTAGGGGCTGAAAGCAAGACAGACATTCGAAGAAACTTGTTTTTTTTATTCCTATTGAATCTCCAATCACTACATATTTACCCGTTTCTGGCACAACCGTCAACGCGTTTACCCAGGGTAATCTCAATGATGATGCATCCAGGCTCAGGGTAAACGTGTCGACGCCACACAAACTTACCCTGGGGGTTAAAGACGAAACAGACATTCAAAGATGCTTTTTTCCATTCCCATCGAAAATTTCATCGCCGTTTACCCGTCTCTGGCACGGACGTCAATGCATTTACCCTGGGTAATCTCAACGATGCATCCAGACCCAAGTCAATGATCAGATGCTATAGTTTCTATTGCTCCTTGCTATATGTTTTCCATGTTTATACTGTTTTCTAATTTCAGATATGATAGGTAGTGAAAGCTAGCATCTACACCAAACTTTTTTATGGGTTAAATTTTTGTTTAAGGGTCATGGATTAAACCCGGGGTGCCGGTATGAAGCAGATCGCGTGCATCACTGAGGTTACCCTGGGTAAACTATCAAAACGCCTCGCAGTAGACCTCATTGTTTTATTTTTTTCCAGGTTCAAAGTTT
The DNA here is from genome assembly GCA_000688135.1 of Ancylostoma ceylanicum. Classification (NCBI taxonomy): domain Eukaryota; kingdom Metazoa; phylum Nematoda; class Chromadorea; order Rhabditida; family Ancylostomatidae; genus Ancylostoma; species Ancylostoma ceylanicum. The sequence continues at coordinate 137,182 of JARK01001530.1, forward strand.
TTTTTTTGAAATTTCTCCTGATTTCTAAGTTAAAAACGCTAACACGAGCGTCAACGCGTTTACCCTGGGTAATTTCACCGGTGCATGTGGCCCCAGGTGTGGGTGATGGTAGCAGCAACATATATCAAAGTCTATGAGAACAACAAAAATGAAACGAAGTAAGAGCACAGTGTAACAAGACCGTGGATTTGAAAATTAATTTTTTGGTCCTTACTATTTTGACGAGTAAAGTTGCAGAAATGCAGTGAAAGAGAGGGTAAAAATAACCCGGAGAGAGCTAGAGCTAGAGATCACCGGTAACTATATGGCCTTTGTTCTCTTCTGCGTTACTCATACAAAGCCCGGGAGAAGTTCGAAACACCTCGCTTCAGGGGAGCTGAATGGAACAGCCTTTTGTGCGGGTTCAATTGAATTTTCTGCGGCTCTTGAGCCGCATCACACTACTGAAACCGCACTTCCCTATTGAATTAGCAACAAAAACGTGTGAAAGCGGCTGATCCTATGTCTAAAAGGGCACCAACGAGCAAAAACGCTGTTCTTTGGGCAACGAGGCAGCCCCAGTAGAAGAACTATAAACAAGGAACGGAAGCGCAGTGTTTTCCTGTGATTCTTCATACATTCCCAATGACGGTTTGGCTATACATTTGTAAGAATGGTTGGTTATCCTGGAATGCGAGGATTTCCTCGTTCGTTTCTTCGTTTTGAGCAAAACGAAGGCTCCTCTCCAACAAAGGACAATTGGAGTTTTCGAAGAAAAATGAGTTAATTCTTTGCGAAATGCAAATGCTTTTGCTCTGTAACTGCTGTAATATTGGCAAACGTTACCATGTGGGTGTCCTCTTATGAAAACCATAAATTTTTAGCAGTTCGTTGGATGCAGTATAATTGTTGAATTTTCCAGAAGCAAATCCTATGCTTGGTACTTTTAGGTTTAAAAAGCTGTCCTGTTTATATTAAATATTTACCGTTAAATAAAACGAATCTACTCTATAAATAATAAAAAAAGGTGCCGAGAAGGGAAAAATGGTGGTGCACATCTAAAAATCGGTTCCGTTTTCAGTTTACCCTTGCAATTCAGGATTTTTCGTTCTAGTTCATGACCCAGGATTTGAAATAGGAGAGGCCATGGCCATACGATCACCACAGACCAACTTTCACGTCCATGCAATCACCAATCACTCTATTGTTGGTTAGCCTGGTTATCGTTTCGTCAATCTTAGCCCAGAAATTCTAAAGTAGCGGAAATGGGGTCTGAAATCTGTTTTTTAACTTCTCAACTCAGTAAATTGGGGGGGGGGTATG
>JARK01001530.1:138684-157634 GCA_000688135.1 Ancylostoma ceylanicum
GAGAGAGAGAGAGAGAGAGAGAGAGAGAGAGAGAAGCTGGATATTCCGTCTCTTTTGAGGTGTACGAACCTTAACCCTAGAACTGAGTTATTGAACATTGACCTTACTTTCAGAACACTGAAATGAATGTGTGAAAAACAACAGTAGAAATGAGCTAACACAAAACTTGTGAATTTTACAAAGTAGTTTTGTAAACTTCTCCCTCATATAAAGAGAGGCTCCACATAGTCGAAAAGACCCTCTCTCGTTACTAAAGAGTAGCCACATACCTTTTAAGGCGCAGGTGAGGCGATATGAACAATCTTATTGTGTTTCTCATTCTACGCGTTCCGCTTTATCACCGTCTTTCTCCTTACGTTCTACGGCTTACGACCTCCAGAATTTAGCACAGAAAGTGGAAAATCCAGAAGGAGCAACAAAAGAAGAGCAGAGGTCTTTCTCTAAACTAACGAGGAGAAGAGTGAAGTGAAATGAAATCTTTCTTAAGAAGAATTGCTTATGCAATAACTCTCAAAGCCAAATGAAGTTTTTCACTGATGAATTAGTTACCAAAGATTTGAGGAAAAGATTCTTTTATTTCGTTTCATCTGCAACTTATGTGGAGTGGAATTCGACAAATCTAAAATCTGGCATTGATCAACAACAGCTCTTACGAGATCACTATTACGGTTAATTAACAGATACTCGGGTAAGGTCTATGAACTGCTTTTACTCACCCTGCTGATCGTGTTGTTATGGCCTTACCACTGAAAACGAAGGGAAAATTCATGCCAGCATATCTTAACTTGAGCCAGAATTTTCATTTTTTTCATTTGCTATGACACTTAATTTTCTATGCACTGTTACCAAAACCTACGCAGATAGCTTGTATAGCCGCTAGGGCATTGGACAAATTTCTGAATGGAAAAACAAATTCTATAGCTAGGAAACTGAACGGAAGGCATTTTTTTGCTCCACTTTGGCGCGCATGATATACAACGAGCAACCAGAGGGCACAAAATCCAAGCCCAACCTGCTAAGCGGATGAGTGGATGTGGGTGTGGCCACAAATGCTGAGGGCGTGGTTAGGCGATGCATTTTGCCTTTGTTTATCTTGAGTTTGTTCTGAGCCGGATAAAATTTGCATTCTGACGGCTTTTCTCTAGGGTTGGGTTGACTCCGTTAAAAGAGCTGAGCAAACATGGATAAATAATTTGGAAAAAAATGGTCTGTATATGTAAAAGTAAATATGTGTTTATGTTCTGAACGAAACTCGTGGAGGATTAGTCGTTCTGGAACACATTTTGCAGACCCTACAGAATGCGGCAGAAGTTATAGGCTGCGCTTCATCATAACATTATTGATTAGTGCTCAATAATATCAATGCCGCACCAATCGTATTTGCTCATAGACGATTTCTTATTTTTTAAAATTCGCGCTGAATCCATTAGAGAAATCCCAGCTCTTTTCCGCTCTTTCAAATGTAGCCAACTTAAGTAATTAAGAACGTTTTTTAGGTGGTAATACGAGTAGCCCCTATAACATGAGAAATTCAACTTCCATTAGTAATGGGATAGGCACTTGAGCAGAAAGAGAGAAAAAAATGAAAGAAATTTAAGATGAGATTAAGTACATACATGTAATCAAGGAGTCCAGGATAAACACAGAAAAATCCATGCAACGAGTCCTGCTAATGCTAACTACAATATTCTATTTTTGCACCAAAATCCACAGATCCTTTCTACTTTTTTCTATTTTCGACAGAGGCCAAACTGGGGAGAAAGGTCAAACCTTTCCTAAGGGCACATGTACGTACCTCTAGGATAGCTCCAGGAACGCCCTGAGCAAGTGAGTGCTAATGTCGCTAAGCCGACTCTCTCTCACACTATTTCAAGAAACAAAAGAAAGTGACAGCGATCGACAAGAAGCTTGTGACAGTTGTCTACAGGAGCTTAACTAATGGTCGTTACTGACACATTAGTTAAGCTCCTGTAGAGCTCCCAACTATAGAAGTCACGAAAATCCTCAGAAGTTGAACTATAATATGTATAGTTATTGCAAGCAGTTCATGGTTACCAAAGACGTGAAATTGAGCAGGTGATCTTCGGGATAATGAGCTCGTGGTCCGAAAGAACAGTGGAGCACTGGCGTTGAAATAACACAGTGATCGTTGGTGTAACAATGAGTGATTAATGGAGGAGTGAAGGTGAGGAGAGAACTCGCGGTCGGCTGAAAAAATAGTGGACGAATGTCAATTGCAGATGAGAGCAGATTAATTAACTTTCAATGGATCATAGACGAGGTGAAAAAAGAGTGAAAATAAGCAAAGAAAAATCGGAAAAATTGAAAGGGGCAGACTAGCTTAATGAACAGCCGATATGGGGAAAAAGTGTGAAACTGGTGAATAAAAGAAAAAGCTGAGAGCGAAAACACTGCAAATATGAAAAAAAAGACCTGGGGCATTTTCTAAGGCAAAAATAAAAGAGGAGAGGAGAGGAAGAATGGATCTAAAGGGCAGCACCAATGCATACGTATATTTGAATGAAATATGTACTATGTAGAGTGATAGAATGAGAACAGTTGAATAGATTGACTATCATAAGAGACAAAATAATGATATATTCGAAGAAATGGGTTTCAAACTCTGGAAAATTTTTTTAATGAGTCATAAAATTTGATGAAAAGATAAAAATGTAATTATGTAGATAGGAAAAAATTCCTATATAACTATCGACTACATTGTGTAGGCGAGAAATAGCCAGTAATTGAAATAAGTAGGAAAAAACAGCAAGTAGAAAAAGAGACAAAAGATTACAAGGGTACAAAATCCATAAAAAAGAGCTATGAAAAAATATAGAAAGAAGTAGACAAGGAAAGGAAAGGTAGAGCGAACAAAGGCGATGAAGCACGGATCCATGAAGCTCTGTGGCGTGTCCTTACGCTAGAATTATGGTCAAGCTCACCTAGAAAAATGAAGAAAATTCCACTGTATGATGTGTTATCCCCTTGAATTATAAGCTGTTGTTATCGCAGCTGAAATTGGTGGCTTTGTCATAGACAGACAGACGAACTATGAATAGATAGGTTGGATCGAGGAGGTGGTGATTATTTCTAGAAGGACAGAAAAAATACCTACAGGGACCGGCAGCTATGTGTTTGTATGGTCTAGTACTTGTAGCGGAATTTAGGGTGTGTATTACCGTAAGGGGAATTACGGCGTTACTAGGCCACCGTGATTGGTGCATCAAATGAATACACCAATCACGGTGGCCAGGAAACGGCATCCATGGATTGTTTTGCTCACTCAATGAATAGTAGGTACGTACTCACGGTTATTGGCCAGAAATAAATAAATAAATATGTAAGTAAATAAATAAATAAATAAATAAATAAATAAATAAATAAATAAATAAATAAATAAATAAATAAATAAAACATCCCATTTCCAACTCACGATGATACACATCCCAGAATTTACGAACGTCCCCATTCGAAGGAGAACGAGTTTCCAGAAAAAATGGGTACGCTTTTTCCAACAACTTCTTTCAGTCAGTGACAACAAGGAATAGATGTTCGGGATAGCTAGATGTATCGTATTTACCTATCTAGGGAAACTCTCCCAACCATAATGAGCGGAAAGTTCAGAACCTTCCCGGGAAGTTTCCTGGATAAGTACTTCCACTACATAGAAACATACATGAGAAAAAAAAAGATTTCTTCAAAAAATGGCATGGCTGGTAACCATAGGTGGTGGTACTAGTGGGTAAAAGCCTTGCAAATTCGTATTCTTACTAGCTAAGCCATTGACCCCCTGGTGTAATGAATATTTAGGTGAATAAATAGATAAATAGCACCAAATAAACAGCATAAAGTCATGGAAATTATGCCGATTGAGTATAAAACCCAGGTTGGTATACATGATGTCAGGATAGCCATCAGGTATGAATATGAAAATTTGGCAACCAGGAAGCCGCGGAAAGCAGACGACTACTGAACACGCAACCGTGGCTGCAGTCTGGCATAACGCCACCGTTTATGTGTAAGTGGTCAACAGAGCCAGGATTCATGAACGCATAACCAGGCAAAACCAGGTTAGCAAACCAAATTTGACGTCCTGCGCCTCCACACACTTCGTAATCTATTGGATTGCCAATTGCGCTGGCCATTGGCTCACTTGGTTCTTCGTTCACAAATTCCGGAGCAGATGACCAAGGTCTTGTGAGAATAGTGAAGTTTGAGAGTGGAAGTTTTTCAGTGCTCATTCAGAGTTTTTTTTTAGGATTTCTACGTAAGTTTCTGCAGGACCGGAACCTTGAAGTCTCGATAGAGCATAAACCAGAAGAAAAGCTAAGCCAACCCATCTAACAAACGGAAACCTTCGCTAGCAACGCTGCAAATCCCACGAAGAAATCCTCGAAAGCGACATGATGGGGCTAATAAAGCAAATTCTTCGCTGTGCCTTCGCGCTGCTGACCTCCTTTGAAAAAAGTGCCACTTCCGTTCAGCTCCGTTACTCGAAAATAACAAAAAGTAATCTGTTGAGTATATGCTGAATTTGAAATTGGTACAAACACGCGAAAATTAGTACAACATTTAAAATGCTGGAGAAAACAACCTCGTGGCAGTAACCCAAGAGCAGCTGCAACAAGTATAAACGTAGAAGGGTAAGAGGTAATATAAATTTCTAAAGTTACTATTAACTTACCATCTACCATTATTTATGATTTAATTTTGTTGTTATTGTTCATTTACTGCTTATAACTAATTAGTTAGTGGTCAAATTACTAGCCAAAAAATATAAGAAATTGTGCATTTCAAAAAAAAAGCATCTTCATAGCAAGTATCCACTGAAATACTGGTGGTTCTGGGTGCGAAACCATAGAAAACCAGCTCTATTGTTAGATTTCTTTATACAGCCAACCTTTAGAGGAAAAATCGCGAGAGAGTCAGCAAAAGTGAAGAGACCACAGACGAGGAGAGATATATATTTCCCTACTCCAACCCTCTACCACTATTACGCCATTACTGCATAAAGAAGGTTAAAAAGTCGTGATGAAAATGATCTCTCTAAGCGAAATGACGTTACCAAAAAGCTGAATTTCAAATTAAGAGTGGATTCTAGAAAACTGAAAGTTCAAATGAAAAAAAAATTGCTAAATTCAGGCATTGTATAACATAACCCTAAAAATTAGAATTAGAATAAAAAAAGAAAAATTAGAATAAAAATTAGAATTAAATAATTAATACTTAAAGGTTCAAATTACTTGAAATCGTTTTGGACAGAATGTTTTCCCACCCTTTTAAAATGATTTCCCAAGAAATTGCTAATAAAACACCACACAAATTTATCGTCGCAATCGTGCGAGTGCGATTCTGCAAGGAAATTTGAAATTCCTATTTCCACCTAAGTGCAGTCCTTTTTTGAGAATTTCTTCCACCCCGATTTAGGCAAATCCATATAAGTGAAGTTTATTTGGCCTTTTCTGCCGATGCGGGCAATTCCAGGAAGCGGTGGATAAGAGCGCTATTTTGGCAGAAATATAGGAGAGCTTTAGTGAAAATAGGGAAAAGAGAACCAACGCTCTCATGCGAACCTCTGTCAGAAAGCAACTATGTGCTGCAGAAAAGGGCTGTACGACCGGATGGACGAATCGAATATGAATGTTCGGGAAAATGTTCGAAAATTCGTATTCATTCATTCAGTGTGGAAGCCAGGAAGGTTGACACTCGAATAGATCACTCAGCGGCTTAAAGCAGTCCACTTTTTATTGGAATTCAAGATATTCCATTCTGTAAGAGTTTGAATATTCGAATAAATCACCAAGTACACCCGCATATACAAATAAAATCTTTACCTTCCCGAGAAACTTCATTTCTATAAAGAAGATTTTGAGGGTACAATGAGTATCTGAAGGAGAGTCATTCTACTACATCAAAATTCTTACCTTAGCTAATTATTCCACTAATTTTAACTGGTTCTGTAGGTTTTTTTCAGGATTTCGTTTTCTCTTCAAGAAAATATAATCATTTATTTTTGCCCATCTTGTGTTTTGTCCCTACCAGTTTTATATAGTGGAGTGGCACGCCTATAGGGTGTATTTTAAAAAAAAAGTAATCAAGTGAGTAAATAAATAACCAAATGAATAATTGTTAGAATACTATGTGTCTGGAAGTGCAGTTTTTTTTTCTTACGGTAGGCCACCAGGAACTGACCTTACCAGGAACTGAGATAGCGACACCATGAAAAGCAACTCCACTCGGAAACCTAAGATTTCCTCAGGAAATCAGTCAAAATTGGCTATTGTCGATGGTCCTGATGTCTGCTCCCTTAGTAATGCATACTTCCAAAGAAAATGCATACGAAAAATGCACTTTGCATGAGAGGACATTAGCGTGCTCTGCTGACTTCTCGAAAAAAGCATTCGTGGTTTGGAAAAACTGTAAAAAAATCAGTCTTAAGGAATAAAATTTTTTTAATCTGAAAACTAAACAAAACCACGTCTCTATTTTCAGAATTACCAAACTACTTGTATTTATGAATGCATAAAAAAGTGGTCCATGTGAAAGTTTGAAGCAAAACACAACAGAAGACCGAAACCCTTGCTGAGCGAAGTTGGGAACTTGTAAGAGAATCCATAAGATAGCTACTAATAAGATTATCTCCAGTAAGTGAACGTTGTGAGCGTTGATGCTGTAAACAATCAAATTAATCCTGTGTTTAGGCACAGCTTCTGATTTAACACTTTACTAGCTCCAAAGCTAGTACTAAATCTTGATAATTTTTCCTGGTGAGAAAAAATTCTCGTAGAAGTGCCTCGTTCTGTCAGAAAATGTTCTCAAAATAGATAAGCTTTTCTCTACTTACACCCCTGCTACATAATTTTCGAAAATTCCAAGCATTCAAAAAAAATCAGGGTTCACTAAGAAACAAAGAAAGCCACGAAGGCACCTGGAGACTAGAACGCATTCGCCGTCAATGAAAGATTGACAGAGGAGAGTAATTCCGTCTATTGTTAAGCTTTTCATGGTGGTTTTTTCAGGGCTTGTGCTCAAGCGAGCGTGACAAGCGCCATATTTGTGAGTGCAACTCATTTATCGGAAAAGCAAAATCAGCGAGTTGTGACTTTTTTGGGGCTCTGCTCCTTCTAGTTTTTAGTTTTAAAACGGGGCTCAAAATTTTAAGGGCGGGGTAAACTAAGGTTTGGAGCTAGTTATCAACTTGAGAGGTGTGGACGAGGGAGAAATACACCTAATCCTGAGAATATAACAATAAAATTTACCTCTAAGAGTCTTCAACTATGCTTATTTGTCCTATAAATTGTTGCTAGTATTGGGTACACCAACTATGATGCATAAATAAATGAATAGATGGATAAATAAATAGATAAATAAATAAATAATATACATAATGAGAAGCCCAGGAAATATGGCCAAGAAATCAGAAAGCAGATCCTGGAGATCTCATCCAATCACTTCTTTCAATCCGCATCTCGGTTCTTACATATAATATGCGTTCCGTCTTTTGTTAATTAATTTATGGTACACCCGCCAGTTATGGCACACCCATTGGTGTAATAAATAAAGAAATAAATAAACGAGTAAATAAATATACAAACACGCAAATAAATAAATAAATGAATAAGGACTTAAATTGTGTACAAGGCCCTCAGGAGCACTAGGCGCATACGCATCCGCCGGTATATTTGAAGTTCCGTCAAACCGTTAATCCGTTAAATTACTCGGAAGTGGGCGTTATACGTTAATTCATCAACTCGTTACATTAATAACGCATAGTTCTGATTTGCGACGATCCAGGGAAAGACCAGAAAGGCGGTCAAGACGTCCGACGCGACGCGACAGCGCCACACGCGCACGCTCCCTAAATCCAGATTCTTCCTTCAATGTCGACACATTGAATGACACCGGTAGACAGCTCCTTTCATTTTTTCAGCTCCGATGACATTCATCTGCCCCACCTCAGCTCAGAAAACTTGTCTATTTCTCCCTAGCGCTGCTCGTACGTTTGAACGCTGCAGCCGCGACGCGCACATGAATCGACCAATCACAGCGTCTCGTACTTCTTGTCACGCAGCCAAAAGACCACAGGGCTGTTCAATTGCGACCACCTGCTCTAACCTGTCCAAATCCTGTTCGAACCTGTGCAAGTAGGAATTCGCCAGGTTAGAACAGGAAGCAACAGAATCTCGGACAGGTTAGAACACGAAGGAGCAGGATAGGAGAAGACTGGGAACTGTGATATCGAGAAAGTGTGTGGATGTGCAGACAATCAGAGTGCCGAGTTGCACGCGATGTAACGCAAGTTGCAGGCCTCGATCCTTGAAATCTCCTATAATCATGGTGAAATGAACCAGGAAAATGAGCAAATATTTCGCTGAGCTGTATGTCTGCTGCAAATTTGTAATTTTATTTTTTTAAAATTACAATTTACAAATAAATGAACGCCTGGAAAACGTTGCAGATCTATCGCAATTATAAGAACAGAACCTTGCTAAACACACAGGGATGGATTTCGTCGTCAGGAGGTTTTGCGTCAGAGGTTTAGCCCGGCTAACCACGCCCTGTTCGCAGCTTTCCACGGATTTATTTATTAGCTTTTTAGCATAACAACTTGTCACCACTATGGTCAGCTCTCGAAAACAATGAAAACTCGTCCGAAAATCACCAGAAAACGAAATGGTGGAGTTTTCTGAAGCTTTCCGTGGAAATTTTTTGAAAAAGGAGGTTTTCTCAAACGTACTTAGAACCTCACTTCTGTATAGTTTCGTTATAGTGAAACAAAATTATGGGGTAAACAATAAATAAGTAAATAACTAAACAAATAAGAAATATTGCAAGTCAAGGAAGTTTTCCGCAAAATTTCTGCCATAATGATCCACAGCTGCAGTAGTTCAGCTATAAGTATTGAAGACGTATCGAGTTTCAGTGCAAAGATCGAAATTTACCAGTGCAAATAAGAGCAGTAGTCGCACACTCCACCCTCCTAAAGATGACACCGACGATGGCTATCATATTGCCAGCTGCGAGCCACTTCGAATGGCCCGCGGCTGTATGACCAAATCTCGACCAGCCCAGCCACCCCGCGATTTTCAGACGCTCGCATCCGCAGAAGCGAATCTGCAGTCGGAAATGGAAAAGCGGCGGGCTGATAAATTTCCAGACAGCGCCGCGGCTAATCCTTCCGCAGCGCACATCCGGGGAAATATCGCAGAGAACATGTCAGGGTTTCGAGGGAGGTGAGTAAGCAGCAATTAGGATCAGATGTCTTGTCACGGAGTCATTGCCATCATGTGGTAACTGAATCCATTGTTTTGCAGTGCAGGAATGCATAATGGACATGCAGGAATTTTTTTTTTGGTGCTACAGTAGTTTTGAGAACGACGGGAAACTGGTAAAAAAATTGCCTCTCTTAGATCTGCCACTTACGTTGCATCGTTTTTCAGGAGAACTGTAATAGGATACGCAGCTTTTCTGCAAATGCAGACTAAATACTTGAATGATAGTGTTGCAACGCGCCTTCTAGTGCATGGCTAAGCGCAAGGAACGAAAGGTAAAAATGTCCGCTAGTGCAAGGATCTTCCGGATAAAAACTAGCTGGATAATGCTTCTGTTTACCCGGAGCTTGGCGCTCACTTCGAGCCTCACACAATGATAAGCTCATTTTAACTGTAAAATACGAATTTTGCCAGAAAACTCCTGTATCAGATGGGTAGTAAGTAATGACCAAAAGACGGGCATCACTACACGACACCGACATGGCTGGGTTAAGTTTGTGGAGTTGAATGGCTGGGTTAAATTTGTGGAGCCTAGTGGCAAGGCAGTTTACGGGGCCTCTTATAGTTTTGGCCTGTAGGTGCTGTTGAGATTCAGAGGAGTGTGGAGCGTTGTACCTGGCGGTGTGGCCGAGCCCTGCGAATGGTTACTCCATCCAATCAGCCAATCATAGAGCCCGTCTGCGCCGCCCATTTCATGTACAACGCCCTGCACACCAAGCAATGGTAAAAGTGGTAAAATAAAGCACATTGTGCTGGAAATACTCACCCGCTTAGGACGAGCGGGAAGCTTAAATTCTCCCCGGGAGCGTTCATGAATCCCGCCCAGGATGCGCTCCCTTGGTTGTCTTGTGGCAGTACTGTCTCTATTCACCTTCTCCCCCCACCCGATCGTCGACATCGACAAGGAGGACTCCCAATCCTACCGAATTCCCCACCGTCTGTGAAAGCTGTGCTATGCGAAACAACTTTGAGAAATGATTGTTCATTGCCAGTGATATCACCGACCTCCTGATGATTCTAATGGTAAACGGGTCTGCCCCACATATCTACTGCAATTCCATGTAGTGTGGTTCGTAAAGTATTCGCCAGATGAACCAAATCTCTTCTACTCTTGTATTCCCTCTTTAAACTGACCCACCGAGGAAAGGGTCTGCTTAGAAGGGTTTTCACATACTGTCACTAATGAATGAGGATCTCACGAAAGCATCTGCCAAACACGCCACGTCTATTGAAGATTTCACCTAATATCTAGTACCCCCACATCCAAAAAATTGCCCCATCTGTCTAGCCTGAGCGAGTTTTTGGTGCCTTAGAAAACGTACCATTACTTTTTGGATGGTTCCTGTCACGAAGATGCCTCCTGTGAAAACGTGCCAAGAGAAATGCAAACAGAAACAAGTCAGTGTTCAGACTTCAAAGTCGATTCACAAGTGACATCTGAACGCTGTGGCCGTTTTTTTCCCGCAGACTGGACAGTGCGAACCGTGGATGAGCTAAATACCCGGTTATCCGTTTAGCCGTTATCCGTAGGTTTTGGCCTATGCGATATCCGGAACTTTACCAGGACCCTTAGTACCGGTGTGCTGAACGGCGAACCCCTATCCGTTATCCCTTGTCCAGCCATTTTTTGGCTTGTCCGTTGTCTGGGTCTTGGAGGATTTCACAGCCACACACGTTTTCCTGCATAGATCAGATCGGAGTCGCGCCATGCACATTAGAATTGGTCACTTACCAGTTCTTATAACTGCATTGAAACGCAAGTTTTTTAAAAGAAGAATATCTGGTAGAATTTGAAGTAGAGTACTGTATCAAAGACGCATCTAGAAATGTGGTTATGTCTCAGCGAGAATCGATCATCTAATCAAAATCCTAAGAACAACTTGCTAACCTTTCGACCGGTAAGTTTCTGATTGCATCCGAAAGTCGCTCGCTCAAAGATTGTCGGCAACTTGTTTCCATCCTCTCTCGCTGGCAAGTTGCCAGTACCAAAGCTTGTCGACAACTTGTTTTGGCCCTTCCTTGTCGACAAGTTGTTTGTAGAAAAGGTCACTGACAACATGTTTTCGGGTGGCATTATGACGTTAAACTTGTCGACAAATAGTCGTAATGTAGGCCAAAAAAACTATAATAGTAATCAACCTCGTCTACAGCTCACAAAAGTAATTAGAATATTGCCTGCAAGTTACTTTGCGGCAGAAGCTGTCTGACAAGTTGCTGATGGGGGTTCTGAATAGCGCACAGTGCGCTTAACAAGTCTAGTGATCTAAATACCTTGCGGGGACATTGCTACCCTATTTTTTATGAAAGATTTTCCCCTAAAAAGAAATAACTAGCGCACAGAAAAGCCGTAATTTTTTTTCTTTTTTTTTTTTGCTCATGCCGATTTTACTATTATTCCGACACTACATACATGCACGCCCAGCTGTGCATTTTGCGTGTGATCCGCAATTGCACAAAATCTTTTTTGTTATTTGTTGGCGCAGCTTACCGTAAACTCATCAAGCTGTGAGCCAACTGGCATCGCTGTCAGCATTGGCTGCAATTCGTTGAACGAATCGCTGCGGGAAAGTCATAAATGACGTCAATGAAATTAAGCACGAGTTACCGTAACCCCAAGCTTGCAGTGAAGTGTAACCACGGATGACGCAAGCATGGTAGGTTGTTTGTTTGTGTTTTCATGTTTTTGTTTATCTCAGTATGTGATTGGGTCAGCTTATGGGAAATGACAACAGGAAGTGGGACGGATTAGCGCGAAATTGATTATGGTAGCCTGGATGGACGCTATTTTATCCCAGGGCTATGTATCCCTCTTCCTCCAGCAGTTCCAAGCAAATAATTCAACCTCCGCTTGACCTTTTGCACGAGTTTTTTTCTGTGCTCTGGCATGCTGAAGCACCTTTGAGTGCATCTGATAAATAAATAAATAAGTAGGTAAGAAATGAGTAGATACCATGTGGTTCAATTAACCACTCAAATATTCTAGATAAGCAGCACCTCTACATGGTAAAAGTGAAGCACTTACTCAGGAAAACACAAAAATACAGGGTGGCCCAAAATTACCATAACATCATGCAGGTGCCGGGAGTGGTTCTACAAGGGTTAAAGTATAGCCTGCCTAGGGGTAAGAGGCGAAACAGGCTTACATCCTAGTCTTTAATTCAAAAAATGTTGAAATGTGTTTTAAATGCGTAATTGTTCCTCTTACTATGGTTATGAGCCACCTTGTACAGCATCGACCAGTTTAATCTCATCCGACTCAGTACCGAGAAAATCCAGGAAAAAAGAGAAAAGTAAAGACGAAGAAAATTATAACAGAAAATCAGACCGTTCGGGGTAACTAGCACAAAACGGTAAAGGTTCCTCTTCGAAGTTGTTTGAATTTTTTTTTTTTCGAATTTTTCAGCTATGTGTACCCAAGGCTACAGGTGATTTCAACGTTCGAGGCCCGCAGCACGCGCCACACCGCGCAGCTCTCTGAGTGTCTGCGTCTCCACCGATTGCAATGACGTCGTCGCTCTCATTCCCGTCCTACCCAGCTGGTTCCTGTTCTAACCTGTCCAAACAAGTGGTAAGACGAGTGGGCACAGGTTTACTTCACTGTACTTACTTGTTTAGACAGGAAAATAACCGTGTCGTATTAAAGCTGATGCCACACCCACCTGACAAGCTACATAGCTTTCCCACCTTGGCAAAACCTTCCCACTCAAGCTATCCTTGTGTGAGCCCCATTTGTGGACAATTTTTCCTGAGGGAAAAAAAAAACTACAAAAGCACCCCCTGAAGGATGCAGGAAACTGATTAATAATCAGCGCTAAAGATGCGTTATAAATCGTTCCACAAGCCGAGCGCTTCTATGAATAAATTAAAGGAAAAAACCCGGTTTCCACAGCCACTTCCCCCGCATCTCTCACGAATACTCGCCCAAACCGCGTAAATATGTACACAATCTGCTGCTTACGGAATTGCAAGATGCGCTCGGGAGACCACGTCATTCTGAGAGCAGAAACCCGGAAAAAAGAGCGAGGACTGAAGAGTTTCGCTTAGTTAAAAAATCCCAGCGCCATCCAGGAGCCAGAGGGCGGAGCCAGCCCTCACCAATCATGAGATTCGCATGCTGACACGTGAAATTAAACCAAAAGTGAACATGTTTTTGTGTACGAGTGACTGCTGCACGCTCCGCCCACATCCAGGCAAAAATCGGCTGGGAGCAGATGGAGGTGGTGGTGAATGGCAGTGGCTTGAGTACCCCTGTCGTCACGAAAAAGCGCCCGTGCTCCATTTGTTTATATTGGGACATATGGAGAAGTGTTGTTTATTGTGTGGTCGCCGAGGTCCGCTAGTCTCCCCAGTGGTCCGCCCGCGGCCAGGGGATCTGATAAGTCCGCGGGCCGCGAGGCTACGCGACTCGGTGTTATCAGATGGAAAGTGGACTTGTCACTGCTCTCGTGAGCGGACCCGGTTGATCTATGAAATTTCGCGTCCTACGGGAAATGAAAAACTCGGAAAAAAAAGAAAAAGAGGAATGCGGAATGTCGAGGCATTGAGAACTACGTGTGCAGCCGACACGTCCTTTAATCTTTACTGCTTTTTGCTAACCACCCTCGGAATCCCTGCAATTCATAAAGGTCCGACGTTAACCAGGCCCGTTGCTATTGATTAGCCATGTTTGGTTGAAGAACAGTTGCATTTGATAATCCATGCTGTTACCCTGAATGCCAGGAATTTTCGTCATCCTTCAATTGGGTAACAAAACTCCATAGCGAGGTAGGATTTTCCACGCCTCGAAAAAATATTTGGAATCAAATTTGGACCAGAAATTTCAGTGAAAACTCAAAAGATGTGTAATACCTACAGTACCAGCCAATAAAGTACGATCAGAGGTACTGCTGAAGGCAGAATTTTTACAGTAACTCAGCTAAAGATTGAGCTGTTCCCACGAAATTTGAGGCCATAAAGGGGATTGGAATACTCTTTCCGGAGCTACGACGGGAGCCTACGCGATGTTTGGTCATGGCCTGTGCAGATGCTGGCACATGCCGACTACGCAATGTCCTTTGCCAGTTCACTTTGGATGAGAAACGAAACCTATAGGAGCAAGTTCCAGATAAACAATTCCCAAAAAGTGCACTGACGAAATAGTCAATTGCCAAAATGATGTTCGTCTAACGTTATTATTTCTAGACACGTCGTAATCAAAAGTGGAAGTTGATGAGAGCTCACAGAGCGCTCCATTTGTTGAACACCTTCTTCGTCTTTAGCAATGAGCAAACTTCAAGACATAGGTAGAAAAATGAAAAAAAATGAAATTAGCTTCTATCTATCATGTTTGGGATGGAATTTAAGCTATAAAAATACGATAGTATTGCCCTTTTTACCAGCGAACATTGTTGTTAAAACACCCAAAAACATGCATTGATAATTCAAAAATTAATGTTGAAAACAACGAATAAAAATAAAATTATGTAAAATCTTCATTCATTTTGTAAATTTGTTTCAAACTCCCAACCCGTTCACCCATGGTCCGACACTGGTTGAATGCTTAATTAGAAATAGGGTATAAGTGAAAAACACACCAATTATTTAACAAAATAAATATTTTTTCTCATATTTCTTAAAGATTCACGTTCTAGAAAGAGCCTACTGTACCTCCGCTGAGAACATTTGAGAAAGAAAATTATGTGAAATAAGACGACGAGAACTAACGAGAAAGCTGGGCCTATTCCTAGAGGGAATGGGTTGGAATTAAAGCCGATATTTGCCTAAGTGTAAATGACATTGGATTCACCGCAGGATCAAAGAGCATGCTTGACAATGGTGCATCATCGATGTACGTAAGAATAAGCACTTTAAAGCGATTCAATGCTCGCCCTGGCCCAGGAAAACAACGACGATGCTCATCAGAGAAATGTATTTTTCAGAGGTGAAAAATGGTTTACCAAATAACACTGGGTAAGGGCAGTAATTTATGATCCATGATCTTTTCAGATATTAGGCAAAAATGGCTGCCATTCTTTCGTTGGATTAGATGTCCATTGCTCGAAAAGAATAAATGGAGTACAGGATGGCCCAAAAATTGAAGTAACAAAGACAGTGGCATGAGAAATTTGCGAGAAACAATGAGCCAGTCGAATACGTTTTTTTTTAAGAACTCAGTCCATTCCAAGGTCTAACTGGCATAATCCAGTAAATCCACGGATGGATCCAAATTCAAGGATGCGATTTATGCAGCATTTTTAAAACCTCGTAGACTTTGCATTTGACGCGGATGAAAGGGATAAAATCATTGAGTGTAATTTGCTCTATTCACGGAAACCGCTCTGCAAAGAAGGAAAAACATATTTCCATGGTGAGCTCTGCAATTCTTGCCTTTTGAGAAAGTTCAGGAACCAATGAGCACTGCTAAAAAGATTGTAGCAAATCGATAATGTGAAAACCGTGGACCTGCGATATTCAACAGGCGAAAGTTTGAAAAAAGGGGGAAAAATGACATTTCTTAGGGATATATGCTCAGCACTAGTAAATAACATGAAGCACAGTAATAATGTAGCCTATAAACCCGATAGCAAGTAAGTACTGCATTGGTGGAACAGGTACTGCTAGCCAGGTGCATGATCGGCTCATGAGCAGCTCGTAAAACCATCACCGGCGACCGCACAGCCCACCCATGATGAGATGAAGTTAACCTGCTCATCAATCACTCCTCCAGAAAGGCTATAATCTCGGGCATTTTCTGGTGCTTCCAGAATTTTCTCCTGAAGATTAATGAGAATGGCTGGGAAGCCAACTGAATCCATCTTTTGCACGCCCCGCTCCAGAACTGCACTCATAGAGGGGTGCACAAGAGAAATCGCTCCAAAACATTACATTGACTAGGTATTTAGAATTTAGAGCTAGCTAAGGAGAGTATTTGTTGGCTATGAGGAACATGTCGCTGCTAGTGAAGCCGAGCCCGAGGAAAAACAAGTCTCTTACCAAGTTTTCGTCAATGCCGCCAACAACGCACATAAAAAGAGTAGCTGGATTGAACTGTGAAGTGGCCGCCCGGCCCCTCCCCCTCTGGCCCCGCCTACCGAGAAAAAACCCGCGAAAAACTCGGGCCGAGATTTCTAGTCTCCTAGATCGGACCCTAAAATAACAACGAAGCCCCATGTGCAGGGGAGTTTCGGCCGAAGAAGCCATATGGTCGTGATAAACAATTTCAGCGTTCTCAGCACGATAATATTTACATTACTGTGAGTCGTTAAGTAATAAAACTAAGAAACGAAGACATTGACTGCTGTTTACGCCCCAAAAATTGTGCATAACAGCTAGCACGCAGAATGACACAGAATCCTCTTGCAGTTGCTCCTCGTTTAGGGTTTTGTTGGAAAATTCTGTTATCTCTTCAAGTATTAGGATTGAAACGCGCTCCACAGCAAGTATCTGACCCGGCGTTGATAGTGTGAAGGTCTGCGGACGCTTACCACCCGCGCGCGTAGCGTCAGGCCGTTGTTCCCTTTTGAACTCAAAGAAAAAGTGCTAAATACGGTGCAAAAGGTGGCCTAACTCATTTTCGCACCTTATTGATTCAGATCAAAGATCAAAGGTCTTAATCTGATGTGTTACCGGTGAAGGACAATAATTTCATGTTAAAACGCGTTTATGTGTGGTAAAACGTGAAATTCACAATTAACGCTTCGGATTTGTACGCGCCCTCGTTGGCATGTAATAAGGCGGTGCTACTAGTTTACGATTGGATCGTTCCTACCTGACCCGCCCTTTATCGTCCTTCGTTATCGACTCCTGTTCCGTCCGCGCACAAAACACAATGGATGAATGGATAAATCAACGGGTAAAAAAAGAGTTAATTTTTTTCTAGTCAAAAGCTATGCAACAGCAGCATCGTCCGTTTCCTTGCACAACATTTTTCCTGGATCGGTCACAAAAGCCAACATACATAAGGACTTGTAAATAATGTTGGGTCTCGGGTACGGATATAAAATTACCAGGATCTTCTGTATAAATTGCAAGAAAAATACGCCAGTTTGAAGGGAAACAGCTACATACGAAAGTTCATTAGACTGAAATATTATATAAATATCGGTCCAAGCAAAAAGAGCATACATTACCCAGACAACATTTCAAGTATTCAATAGGTAATGTATTCTCAAGCCCAATCCAATGACGACCGAGCCGCGCCTTTTTTCGCATAGTTTAACTGGAAAGACCGTTAAGTTTTGGTTGTCTCAGCGGTATTAATATTATGGTAAAATAATAACACTTCTATGTCATCTCACTTATAAAAAATCTATATTGGAGTTTTAAAAAAATTCGGAGCTGAAAGAGGAGCAAGAACTCGAGAAGTGGAAATAAGCGAAAAAGAACCCGGTCGTGGATGGGTTAATCGGTCATCCTAGTTCTCCCTTACAGGATACGAATGCTATTCTCAACGACTTCGCTGGGCTGTGAATCGCTAATCGTTTAACCAAATTTTGAATTTAACATTCAACGAAATAAAAGTTTTTTCCAACTTGAACAAGTATTCCGATTACCTCGATTCTCAGCCACAAGGCGAGGAAAAGATGGAATTCCATCCTCATCCCACTTGTTTTTAGTGGATCATTCCCACGACATGGGCCAGGCTCATAATCGAAACGAATTTTAAGTGGTTATTTGAATACCATGACAGTGGAATGCCCGGATCA
This sequence comes from Ancylostoma ceylanicum, assembly GCA_000688135.1. Lineage (NCBI taxonomy): Eukaryota > Metazoa > Nematoda > Chromadorea > Rhabditida > Ancylostomatidae > Ancylostoma > Ancylostoma ceylanicum. Next base: position 156,641 of record JARK01001530.1, read on the forward strand.
TGTGGTCGATCACGTTGCTCTTCTGTGGGTTAGAGGCGGTCAAACGTCGTGCATAAGGTTGCACGAAGTGGGTACTGTTACTGAGCGGTGGTGTTATTCTGAAAGTTACATGCCATGAAGGTCACAATATCTATACTTTTAATAATCATTTGCATAAATTTGCATAAATAGTGTTTTGTCTGTGATTACGCATGGCTGGCTATAAGTAAAAGGGATTTTAACTGTCATAGAACTAAAGAGACCACTGGAGAATTGGAGATCGCAATCGGTGGGCGTGACTTCGCCTTGCTCACCATTGGTCAGAACTGTTCACTGGCTAAACTCACTAGATACTAACGCCAAAAGAAGGGCGCGCCTACTTTAAATTTTAGGGACCAATAGGCGTGCTTGACCGGTACCAACTATTGCTTTTGTGTTGTGGTGTTGTTGTTTCGAAATTCCCTGGATGCACTTGGTGACACATATGATCGGCTGTTGGCATACTGTAAGATTACAGTATCACCAATGACTCCCACTTTCACGAGAGCTATCGAAAAGAGCAAATATTCAGTAGGTGACCACCTAAGAACCCCTAGAACGAGTCATACGACCGTATCTGATACTTGCAGAGTGACAGCTTGCAAAGTGGTCGGCAGCTGGCTTCGCAAGTTGTCGACAAGTTTTAGGCCGGCAACTTGTCACCAAGAGCAGGCGAAAACAAGTTGCCAACAAGTGTTGGGTCAGGCAAGTTTCAAATACGATCGGACAACTTTTTTCGGGGTTCTGAGTCCCTGTCAAAGGAAGATCAGGGGTGCTGGAACTGCCGGGACAGTTCTGTCATATCAGAAGTTTCTGTGCTACTTTGCTATTTCATTGACAAATATACGGTAACAATACAGTACCCAAGCGACGATATAGCACATCAACTTTCACTAGCCCCTTTTGGGGTGTTTACTAGCTTGTTTGTCGAGTAAGCCTGCTATCCTTGAGGAAAAGACCTTCTCCTCCCCCCCCC
>JARK01001530.1:175792-209817 GCA_000688135.1 Ancylostoma ceylanicum
CCCCTCCCCCTCTAGCCTACTTTCTGTGTCAGCCACCGAGGGAATCCTACTGGTTACTGGTAATCGTAACCAGTGCTCCCTTTTTTTTCCTTTTCGCCCGTCAACGGATGTTTCTTCCATTGCTGACGTAGTTTTTCACCTTCTTGAACAAACATCACGTCGCTTGCGTTCTGGTCCTAACTGAGCTCTTCCGGCTTTTCTTGCGCACGCAATCGCGCATATAAGATGGACAAATAAATATATAAGCAAATAAACAGGTAAGCACACAGACATAAAGACTGCAAATACACATATGCGGAAAATAGCAACGTGAATGGACTTTGTCTAACAACGGGAAAATATTAAAAACTGACTCCCTGACAACGCAAGAAATTGGAAACTGACTGGTGACGGAAGACAGAATTTTTCCTCCAGACTACAATAAATTATTGATGTCCCCGAAAAATTTTCGGGAAGAAATGAGAAAAGGATCTGCTTGGAAATCTGAACATGTTGGGCATGTATGTTTAAAAACCGCACTTTCTACACCAAAATGCATCCATAGCTTTATACCCCGTCGACGTTTTTTGTTGTTTTCCCGTTAAAATTTTCCCCTGGCACAACGTTAGAATCAGTGGTTAGAACTCTGAAAGCTAGTGAATACCTTAACCAAAGTGTATGCGAAACTAACGATCAAGGTTATAGGAGCGGCTGAAATTAAACTGGAAGCGAAGCAATAATGATTAAAAAAATTAAGAACACAACAGAAAAAATGAGAGACTAACAAAACCTAAGGGTTGCTGGACGACAGTGAAAAATCAACAACAAAAAATTCACCTATTTTCAACACGATATGGGTATTTGTAACCTCATATTCAAGCGAGATCACAGGTGAAGCAAATATAGCTATAGCGAGAACTAACAAAGTTGATTTAGTGGTTGGTGGTTTTTCAAAGCTCAAGGAGAATCAGCTGAGCACGAGCCCGTGGAACCCGCGAACAGTCGATTCCCATGAAAAACACCCTGGGGCAAGGATGATATGCGGCAAATAGACGTGCTGGCGGCGAAGTCAAGCACTTGGTGAGCAGATTCGGACGCGGTGATAAGAGGCGACTGCAGACGGATAATTGAAAGGCGACGTGGGTCCGCCGCGTGTCAGGCCATCCGCCGCCGCCTTCGCATGAATGCATCCACGCTCCCCGTACTATGCGTGCTTCTGGGCTGCGTAGGACCTTCACCGACGACGTGTTCTGCCTCCTACGGACAGCTTTGCTCTCTAATCTATCACTGTGCCCCTATGCTATGACTTTTGACCACAAAACCTTAAATTTAAAATTTTCAGAAAATATTTTCAAAATAATCGATTAAATATTACTTAATTAATACTTGATTCAAAAGTTTCGAAACCGTTCTCCCTTTTTTCCAATATAAAAATAAATTGCGAGAGATGTTCTTCATGAACCAATGCGATAAGCGGTAGTACGGTAGCTGCTCTGTGATTGGTCGAGGCTCTGTCGTGATTGGCTAACGCTCACAGCTCGCCAATGAGGCCGCGAGGATCAGATATTTGGGGAGGAATCCTCATTCGCATGGAAATTCGACTCATTCTAGCGTTTTTGGGTAAATTTTCTGGTCAGTCCTTACTTCTAGAATATCATGAATCAGAGGAAGGAAAATTTCCCGCTGATTTGAAACCACGTAAACAAATAAATAAACAAGTAAATAATCAATTTCTTCAAGGTTTCAGAGCAATCATAACATAATTCTAAGAATTTCCGAAAGCAACAGTTTCACGAGCATAAAGTAGCAGAAATTTCCAACAAAAATGATAACATAGCCACATAGATGTAGACATGTTAACCGGAAGTTATTGGGTAATCAAGCACCAGCTGACGCAGCTGCTGTCTGGCTGAAAAAAGGGAGTATATTGTCTTTGTAATCTTTATTTTGCAATTCTATTCATTTCTCGCAATCAACAACCAATGGTTGACAATGAAGATGTCTCAAAAGTCGCGCATGAGCATGAGTGAAAGATGAAGGAAATATTGAAGGAGATGTGATTTTTAAAGGCAGACAGGATCGAGTACGTATCAATGAGGAGCTCCACCACTACTGGGTAAGCAATTCCATAAGTGCCTTTTTTCAAATGCAAATGCCAAGGTTTTATGTTAAATATGTCGTAGATCATCATGAAATTCATAGTTTTATCACAGGCACCAACACTCAATCCACGACTGGGTGAAGGTATAATACGTTCTAAACGGTTCACTCTCTCATTTCATCCGTTCTCACCCTCTGAAATGCAAATGGAGCGCAAATTCAAAGCAGAGCAACGAAAAAAGTGAAAAGGGAGGACGTCGAATTCGCGTTGGCATCCACTGCGAGTGCCTCCAACTGCCTGAGAAGAATGAAAAGCATGCAGTCTGCAGTGGTTCCTCTCATACATTCGGATCATTTTTCACTATGAAAAATAAGCCTAGATATATATATATATATATATATATATATATATATATATTTATTTATTTATTTATTTATTTATTTATTTACTGTACACGCACAAGTTATTTGCAAGTCATTTATAATGAATCAAGTCATTTCTTTATGTATATTTACTTTGATTTATTTATTTTTATTACGACTAGCTGTTGCACGAACTTTTCCACGTTTAACAAATAAAGGAATAAATAAATGAATAAATAAGTAAATAAATAAGTGATTAAAAAACAAACTCATTCGTTCATTCGCTTAGTGTTTTCTCCCTGCATTTTCTTTCACAATCACCCTCTAAGCGTGCGATTGGTTTCATTTAATTTACCACTGACATTCCCTTCTTGGGTCAAGTGGTTTAATTACCCAAGCCTGAGAAATGACGGTGTGCCGGATAAAGTGAATGTGGCGATACAATGGTGAGCGGTGTAGCCGAAAAATGTCAAAAGATCAGAACAAGTATATCTATTGTACAAATGTAAGGATCTCACGACTGAAGGACACCTTTGGCAGGAAGTTCTGTACTCAGATGCGTGGTTTAGATTACCCAAGGTAAAATTGATTGTGTCACATTACCTTTTTTATTTGCTTTCGCTCCTTTACCAAGGGTAAAAGACATGCCACATCATTACCCAGAGTAAATATGATGGCGATGAGTAAATTTTGTGGCATCAACACGTTTGCCCTATGTCATACGATAGAGTACACGATCAAAGTGAAGCAAGATGTGAAGTTGGTTTCTTAGCCTGAGCCTGGATGCATCATAGAGATTACCCAGAGCAAACGTATGACGCCTGTGTTAATGATGTATCACTTTGAATGGTGTTAAAGCGTCATCCCTGGGTAATACCAATGATGTATGCAACTTCTGGCTTAGCTTGGTTATGCGTTCATGAATGCTAGCCCTAGGAAACTGAGCTGGTTTCGTTGATTCAGTCTAACAGAGAGCAGTTTTCCTATAAAAAGCTCGAACAGAATACCTTGGAAAGTCATGAAAGACAACACAGAAGAGGGGTTCTTTGAACTCGCCCGTAAAATGATCATAAATACTAAAGACCGCCATGAATGCCGAGACATGTGGCTTCCGCAGCTATTTTATAGTAGTCGTGAATTTCTGCGTGCATTAGTCGAAGATTAATAGCCACTAAGCAAGCAAGACGTCAATGGGGATCTCAAGCATGCTCGGAAGCGCTGAGAGTAGCGGTATCCATAGGCCATAGAGGGGGGGGGGGTGTGAATATCCTTCTTTTCCAGCGACGAGTGTGAAAATTCCTGCAGGAATATAAAAAATATTAAAAAATGCTAAAAATTGCTTTGAAAAATGCTAAAAAATGCCAACAAAGTCGTGCTAAAATTATTCAAGCTGCTAAGTAGAAAGTCGTTATTTCCTTTTCCGGAAATGGCAGATACACCTACATAACAAAGGGTTCACCAACACCCCTGCCCAATGTGTCCTAAGGACGAGAACGTACAACGAAGAAACGTCAACTAGAATGTTGCCGCCTAAATCAATGCTATTCGGACAACAATTAGACTTTAAGTGAGGGTAGCAGGCTGTTCGCCAGATGTAATTTGTCGGAATGTCCGCTTCTCGAACAGTTGAATGGAAAAATGACGAAACAAACGAGATGAGACCGGAAGTATTCGTCGAAAACTACACCCGAACATGTGGCCCGAGAAAGATCCGGGAAGCTCCGAAAAAGCCGCGTGCCGGACATGCGGCAAATAACTCATGCACTGTTGAAATAGGATTCTAGGGCGTTTTCAGCATAGCGCAATCGACTTATTAAATTTTCAAAGAGTTCGGGCGGATAGCGTGGCCAGGCGGGAACTGGAAAAACAGGGCTTTTTCGGAAAGATGTGGCAGGAAGATCCTGGTTGACCACAAAACAGCTGTGCTACCTACTTCTGTGAAGTTATGTAACTGATGTGAGTGTACCTGCAACATTCCAATAAACTCTACATTTATCCCAAGTAATCGAAAGGGTATTTTAACTGGTTCCTGCTTAGAAGCCTAAAAAATATTTTGGACCAACGAAGCGTCAATTTACACCCCATCAAGACGCCGCTGCTCTAACGGAACCAGCCGTAGAGCCGCAATTTTTTCCTTAAAGTCAAACCCTCGGAGCATAAAAACCTAGGGACAGACATAAATTGACCTCCTTACAGGAAGATTGTTGTGCTCGATAGTGCAAACCGTGATAGTGCATTGGCATCTGCTATAACGTCATCATATCATAGGGCAGCCAACGATGCATGCATGATGCGTTGATGGAAAAATGCTGCACGCTAGTTGCACTTACGCATACGCATTGTTCGATGTCGTTTGGACCTTAACCTTTTTCCTAGAGTTGAGATGTAGTGCAGGGCCCGTCCTGAACTGTGAGTGTTGAGGGTAATGGGATGTAAAAATTTATTTTTAACATCCAAAACATTGCATGGTGAAAAAGGTACAAGTTTAACGACTGGGCGGGCAAATAACCCCAGGTTACGCCAGATTTGGCTTGAGTCCAACGTGAAGAATTCATATTGAATGTTGAACTGGTTTTACAACCAAATCCATAGCGTGGGGGAACCACGATTTTTGAGATAAATGTTAGTGCTCCAAGAGAAGTTAAACTGCTCAAACAACGGTGATTTTTCGGGCTTTGAAATTATTTATTATGTAGGCCGTGGATGTCTAGGGGTAGTGAATTGCGAGGGGTTAGCCGATGCCCTCAAGCAGATACTGATCAAATCTTTGTGTGGATTTGTTCCTCAACACGGATTTCGTTTTAGGTTTATCCTAATAACACCAACTCAACAATAACAGGTGGCTGCTGCCACAGAATCTTGGTTAACAACTCAACTAAACAGAAGCCGACCCTTGGGTTGGCTTACGGGAGGTTGCTTGGCCACACAGGCGAGTTTGTCTGTTTCTTGGTCGGGGGAGGGCCGCCTCTCTTCTCAACGGCTCTTTCTCCCTTCTCGGAGCTTTTCACAACTCGCTCACTTCCCCATCTCGTCCTTATTTATACCCGCCGCGGGTGGTCAACCCGCCCCTTTTCCCGCCAACCTGTAGGTCATGATCATGATCGGGATACCTGGACGACATCCCTCCCCTCCGGGGAGCCGACGTCCTCGGCGGCGGTAGGCTCGTCTCCTCTAGCATTGCTGCAGACGCCCATCTTCGCACAACATCGAGGTACAGAGTGTTTCGAACGCCGTTGCTGGTTCCATTAAGCTGAAAATTCGCCTCAGGCACTCCTATCCCGTTCAACGTCCTAACGTCTTTTATTCTAGCGGAGGCCGTCTTGAAGAATTCGTTTGAGCCACAATAACTGCTCAGTGTATCATTCAATGAGGTCTCTGATTCCGTCGTGGTTTCACGCATGGCTCCTTCTGTCTCTCGGCCAATTGCTCTTCTGGAACTTATGCCTTGCACCTGTGGCTGTAGTGAACACCCGTCAAAACTTGTATGCAATCGACTTGATGATTGTGTAGTTTTCTTAGTACAAGCGTCTCTGGAACACGCTTCAACTTTTGGCTTTAGTTTACGCTCCCTTGCGCCTGTTGAAGGTATTGTATAGACAGGGTCACTCGATATACTTGGGGAAGTTTCTTCTCGTCTGTTAGATTTGACATGAATCGGTTCTGTATTCTCTCGAACTGTGAGTGTACCTACTCGCACACGAGCGATTTTCGAGGGAGTCCTCTCGGTTTTTCTCATCTGAGTTCTATCTACAATTCTTGGGTGTGGGTTGTTATCTGCACTGCTACTCACCCACTGCTCTTTTTCGATTCTGCCTCGCACATGATTATTGTGCGTTGTTCTTGGTGGCCACAGAACCTTTCCTGCTACCAAGTTACTTTCCTGACACATCGCTTTTATCAATGGGTTCTTACCTCCTGAGCTGCTTGACTTTTTCACCTCAGCGTCGCACTTCTTCGGTGTCTCTTGTTCCCTTCCTGGTATCAGAACCTTGATACCCAAGCCCTCCAGAGCATTTGTGCCTAGCAGCAATTCATTTTCGTCTCCTTGGGATATATGGAATGCTACTGCTCGTTTTCGACCTTCAACTTCTACGTCAATGCGTACAGCTCCTGCGAAGGTCATTGCGTTATTTGACGCATCGTACACCTTACTTCTCATTTTTAGTACTTTTAACTTGTCTATGTCGTATCCTCGCTTCTGGGCATCTTCCAGAATTCTTACAGGAACGACACTTATCATTGACCCGGTGTCGAGCAATGCGGGGAACTCCGTGTCCATCAACCGCACTCGTACAACCGTTCGCTTTCCAACCAAACCTTTGTTGGCAGGAAAACTCTTCACTGCGAGACTTCTCGCTTCGCTTATCATACCGGATACACAGTTTTGCGTTCGATTGGAGTTTCTCACTCCTTCATTCTTTTCAATTCTCCGCTGTGGACATCCTCTGGCTAGATGTCCATACTGGGAGCACTGGTAGCACCGTCGCCCTTCATATGCCGCGGCTTCTTGCCACTGTGGCGTTTTTATGGCATGCATTCTTCCAGCCTTTCCGGAAGAACTTTTCCAGTACTCTTTCACCAGTGATTTCAGCTGTTCACACACATGTGAAAATCTTGTTGTTGTCTCTGTTACCATTGGAGTCTGGTGTCCTACAGGTGTGCCACCCTCATTTAGTAGCTTACTCAGCGAGATTAGAATTCCCTCCAAAGCCTGCACTATGTTTTCGATACTTGATGCTATATTAGCACTTTCAGAATTGCTGTTCCTGTATCCGACTTCTCTCGACGTAATCTCAGGCCTATCATTCACCATCTTACGTTTTCTTGACCTACCTCTGAGTAGCACAATACGTGTTTGCTGGAATTTCATCTCAAGCTACACGCGGGGACTGAATGCGAACTGCAATAGTCTACTAGAGGTCTTCAGTGAACTTTGTATTTCGATGTATGCGTGAGTCTCGGTCGGTGATCTCTGGATCAAACCTTGGTCAATACTTTTATTGCTTGAGTTGGTTCGGCCCCCATGTAGGCCGTGGATGTCTAGGGGTAGTGAATTGCGAGGGGTTAGCCGATGCCCTCAAGCAGATACTGATCAAATCTTTGTGTGGATTTGTTCCTCAACACGGATTTCGTTTTAGGTTTATCCTAATAACACCAACTCAACAATAACAGGTGGCTGCTGCCACAGAATCTTGGTTAACAACTCAACTAAACAGAAGCCGACCCTTGGGTTGGCTTACGGGAGGTTGCTTGGCCACACAGGCGAGTTTGTCTGTTTCTTGGTCGGGGGAGGGCCGCCTCTCTTCTCAACGGCTCTTTCTCCCTTCTCGGAGCTTTTCACAACTCGCTCACTTCCCCATCTCGTCCTTATTTATACCCGCCGCGGGTGGTCAACCCGCCCCTTTTCCCACCAACCTGTAGGTCATGATCATGATCGGGATCCCTGGACGACAATTAAAATTAACTAAATTTATCCAAGTTTTATTCGGCCAATACTCCAATGCCCATTAGGATGATACGGAGGAGCAGAAATTAGAGAGAGAAATTTAGAGAAGAACGAGTTCAGAAGATCAAAGTGATTCGTAATAAACTTTTACAACCGCCAATTTCAAGCTAAAAATTATATGTAGTACTCCACCAACCCCACCAATGGACAAGGATGACTGATGCATTCGAGAAAAAGGCAAGATTGCCCATAAGAAAAATGTTATAATGCAAGTATAAAGGCGAAAATCATTGAGGTTACACCCTTGACCAACCCCGATCAACTATCAAGGATATATTCCTGTCTTCCTGGATCCTCCCTGGATCCTTTATAAGAGCTCACTTTTGTGTTACTAACAATGTGCGTATTCCTTCTGTATAATAAACCATTTCCGACCCGCCGTCCAAGGAAACAGCAGAAATAAGAAAAGAGAAAAAGAGTGATGAGGAACAAATGTAGAGTTGAGAGGAACATAGCGCATGATGTCCCATCTATTAGAGACTATGTGGAATGTATGGCAACAACACAGCTTTGCAATAGATCTCATAAACTACTTTCAGAATGGAGAGAACGACGCTGTGACGACAACTCTTCGGGATTACTGTAGCACAAATGCTCTGCTGTGGACGTGAGAAGGCGAGCATGGCAAGGAAAAAGCTGTGAAATGTTTGCATATATTTACGATTCGGAGTAAAAAGAAGAATTAAAGAAGCTTGACTAAGATTTGGCGAGTAGTACTTTACATTTCCAGTTTGTTTCTAGAACTTCGTGACTTGTTTCCGGTCTTTTCATTGGTATGTCGTGCTTGTTTCAGGTTCTTCCAAAGAATTTCACTGAGAAATTTCACGAAAAATGCGATGCGCGCAATCTCCCATCGATTAGCAGCCGCGCCGCGTGCGTGGTCGCAGCCACAATGAACCGCACGCGCACTCCGTCTAGCTTTTGGACAAGGACTGTACATGGGCGGAGTTTATTTTCAAACTTCCGAAGAAATCTACCCCGTTTTCTTGAGTGTGTATTTGAAGGAAGCACTCTTACAGCACATATTTTTGAGGGGGACGTGCCTCTAATGTATTCAAATGAGGAAGTAGAAGTAATATGTATGAGTAAATGTTGCGCGGGAAAAGTTTTATGGCTTGGGCAAAGTATGTAATTTCCATTTGGCATCTCTACACATGAGCGTAAGCGAGCCCATTATCCATGTTCACAAAGTGCAACTATCCTGAAACATTAGCGGAGCATGTATGTCAAGAGCTAATGAACACTGCTCAAAAGCACCTGCTAGCCAAACAGCGTCATTCAAAGGTTAACACACACCCATCAAAGGGTTGTTTAAAGTTCTTAACGACTTATTGTTCAGGAACGCAGAGTGATGTGTTTTCCCCAGTGCAGCAGGATGTGGGTCGTAAATCAGAACGATGAGTGACCACGCTAGTAAAACAGGCTATTACCAGAAAACGACGACTGCTTTCAGGAGCACAACACAGCATGTCAGCACTCAAGCGGGGAGGGGGGGGGGCTTCTCGGGGATAACGGGCTGAATTTTTAGGGATCCATAGCGCCAATCGCACCATGAATTCATGGAAAGTGGAACGGAGAACTGATGATGCTCGAAAATGCACTGGAACCAACAATCTTCCCGAAAAGGACTGGACTATCCAAGTTGCAAACCTCACGTAATCAAATTTTCCTCACACTCATTTATTATGATAATGCAGAATGGGAAAATGTTAAAGAAAAAGATCACATCTAATCATTTATTCCATTTGGGGTGCTAAGTAGTACTAATGAAAAAATTCCAGGATTTGAGTCTCGGAATCCAGCATTTCGGAGCAGCAGGTGAAAAACTTTGTTTAACTGAACTTGCACACTGAATTTATACTGCATGAACCCAAGGATGCAGATGGGATGTCGTCAAATCTTCAAAGAAAGCAATTAATCAGTTGCTCATAAGTTCATGGATGAGTAATTACCGGGTGAATCTCTTAGGAAGGCATTGCTATAGCGACTAGTTTGGTTTAGGGCAATTTATTAAGAGCTATTGCCTCAGTTTGGGGCTAATTTGTTTAAACCTGCGCTGGATGAATCTCCAAGAGTAATAAATGGCTCAGAAGACCTATCTGTTTTTTGTCTTCAGCTCGGATCATAGCAGGGATCCTGTTAGAAACGAGACCATAGGACGCGTGCGTCAGATTACCCAGGGTAAACGTGTCAACACTTCACAAATTTACTCATCGTTAACATGGGCATAAAAACGCGTTCACCCTGGGTAGTCTCAGCGATGCATCCGAGCGCAGAAGGAAAACAAAGGGTAACAATCCAAGAAAAAAAACATTCAGTCGCAGATCTAAGCGGAGCGAAAAGGAAGGAAGGGCCTAAGGACCTCAACAGATCCTGCTTAGGCTTCCGATGTACTCCAACGGCTTAGCACTCAACACGGCCGTCACCGAATTAATTTTTGGGATTATCTCAACGTGGGTGGTCCGAGATCGGTGACGGCCTGCCCTTTTTTAAGCAGGGACCACTTAAATTTTCCCTCTGATTTCATCGGAGAATGGACCGATGTATGGAACTGCAAGCGGTCGTAGACAACGGGCGGTACCGCGGCGCGGACACCCTGGTTGTCTGCTGCATCGAGGCAGAAGGCCTGCTGGGCAGAGACACGGAGCAAAGCGGATACGTCGCAAGTTCCCGCTGCCTCGAGAGGTGCAGCAGACAATCAGAGTGCCTGCACCGCGGTCCCGCCCCTTGCCAATGGCCGTTTGAAGTTCACTGTAGAATTTATTGGAGTGCTGGAGGTATACTCATCAAAGTATTATATTACATGTGTAGGTACATAGCAAATTTGTGGTCAACCAGGATCTTCTTAAACAATCAATACTTATCAGAATCTTGGCGCTGAAGGGATGGCGATGCTAGGGGCTATACTCCTCGGGGCTATGAAGTGATAGGGTAAACGGAAGCATCTTAAAGAAAATTTAGGAAGTCAGGGTAAACGGAAGCATCTTAAAGAAAATTTAGGAAGTCTTCGACGAGCTAAAGATGTAATTCAGGATTCTGATGGAGAATCTATCTATAAACTTATGATTACTTACGGAACTGTGAAATTCCCGAAAAAAAGTTTTACTTATCATTCCATGCTAATTGATAAACTATGGAGAGTTGCTTGATATATCTATGGACATCCGATGCTTTGGATCCTAGCAAGAGTTGGGCGTTGCAGATTAGTGCTCTTACATGACTCAAGTGCTAGAAATAGAAGACAAAAAGTTTTTTTCTCGGAAGAAGGTGACGAAACGAAAAATGAGAGCTAGGCCCTAATAGTAGAGCATGAGACAAAGTGTAGAGTTACCGCCCGCAGTAATTACTAGTATGCATTGCAGAGTCAGTTTCTAAATACAGCAAAGCACTATCGGGAAAAATAAAGGCCGAAAGTGGAAAAATAAAAAAAAATCAAAACTCTAGGGCCTACTAACAAAATCAAAGCAGAAGAACTTCAGAAATTTGTTAAACAAAACAACGCTCCTTAACCAAAGCTTAACACAACCAGATCGTTGTTTGCTTTCATGGTCTAACAAATGAGGAATTTGTGAACAACGTAGCTTCCCAAAAATTGCCCTAGGGTTACCATTCTGCTCAAACGTAGACACTGAGAGTAAATTCTATTAGTGAATTGTCGCTGACCTTCGAGAACACAGCCCAACAGGAGAACGTTTCCAGGAATTACCCTATTCCATGAGAAACAGAACGTTGAGGAGTAACCCACTTATTCAGCCATGCACCCTTGCCTTACCGACCGAAAAACAACGCTATGCATGTTTTAGAAGCAAGCTACAACCTACATATAATAGAATTGTGTGAAGTTTCTCGCTGGAAAATGCGGCAAAGTGTTATTTTTCCTCGGGAAACGCACATGGATATTGAGCAGAAACAGATTTGATGAGTAAAAAAATGATTGAGAGAAAATTTTCAGGGATAAGAAATAGATAAAGAGAAAACTATCGACGAAAGAGGCATGGATGGGACCAATGTGTACCCAGGAAACTATTAGATCATTGATCTACGTAACGCCCTGGATCTACACACTTCTATGACCCGAAACTAGCTTAGAGCGGAAAAACGATCAGTTTCTTGATTTGTTATCGATTCCTTTTTGAGGTAGAGTCCAGTCAGAAATGACCAACTTTCCAATTCCAGCATTTTCTGGCTACAGAGGGAAAGAGGAGAGAGGTAGAGATTGAGCCAAGCGAACGCGCCACGACTCCCCCACTTTCTGGCCAGGATTGATAAATGTTCTTCTGGTTTGATTTACCACTGGTGAAATAACTAGAAGAGAATGCTGCACCAGAGTTCATCCATCCCTACGCATCTCTATATCGACATCCATTTTCGGCTCAATCTAACCACTGACGTTAGGTTGGTATAGTAGAATATACCTGCGCATACCACTGGCGGACTTGGAAAGTGGGCGAAGAGGGGTGGGGAATGTGGGAAGAAATATTATTACAAGTATTTCACACCTGGTGACGGCTAGCCATAAGCAAGCAGGTGGCTCGAAATACTTCATTCTTGAGGAATCAATCTTTTCTAACATCTACAGGGGAAGACAGAGTGACCTTGTTTCAACTATTCGTCTACTGCTACTATTGGCTATACAGTGTTTTGTGAAAATCGCTTACGTCGTTAACATGGGAATAAGCAGGTCATTTGGGGGAATAAGAAGGATATAAATAGTATAGAAATAATATAAACAGTATATAAATAGTATAAGCAGGATGTAAATAAGTAGGATATTGTCGTAACTGCTGGAAATTGTCACTCTACATTTACCAGCTCTGCGATTTAAATTAGTTATACGGGCCGTAGAAGGAAGGCAGCTATACGGGCCGTAGACTCAAGGCAACTCTAATGGACAAAAATGACGTTGAAACTGGATCTCAGGAGAAACAAGACGACCTCGACGGAAGCCACCAATGAGATTTTCCAAGCTGCACGGATGGGCCACCTGAACGCTCAAATGGGAACGAGTCAAAGCCCTCGTCAACGTCGTCCACTACGTATGCTTCTGGATAACGGTAGCGAGAGAAAGAATCGAGTGGAAGAGATGTCTGGGCCCGCACGACAAGTGAAGACGGGTCATCTGAGCACTTAATAAAGCATTAAGATCGTCAGAAGCGTGTATCATTTGAATATCCTCTTTAGTCATCAATGTATTTAATTTTGAGCTTAGTATTATCTCCTTGCATGAAGTGCTACATACATATGTGCTATACTTTGTATTTCAAACCATACAATTCCAATAGCTTCAAATTTTAAATACTTTGGAGTGGAAGGCGCTGCAGCAAATATAAAATAACTTTTTGAGGATGCAAATCTGTGCAGACACATGAGAAGTTCATTCATTCGAAGCAGCGCTCTGACAAAACAAGACAAGCGAAATTTTGAGCCTTACTTTTAGCTCCTGGCTTTTGTTCAGTGTAATTCCAAAAGCCTCCATATGCACAAATACATTTAGCTGCATTAGATTCTACATCTCTAACACATTGAAGAGGTCTGATAGCTCGAAAGAATGAGTACTTTTAAACATTGAAGAATATACTGAATGCCGCTACAGAAAGGTTTCTAGTGCAAGTGGTGAAATAGGCCTACAAACACGAATCTCAAGTTGAAGACTCTGAGATTGTGCCGGAAGAGCGCACAATTTGTGAGCCAATCACGTGAAGCAAATTGAAATTTCTTCTCGAGCCGAAGACGAGCTGCACTCCACAGGGATCCACTGCTGCTCAGCCTATTACGCTCGAAGCTGTGGCGATCAGTGGATCTCGGCTAAAACGCTAAGGGCAACAATTTCGCCCGCTCACTAATCCGGAGGAAGTACATTTTGTTCAAGGCTCTTTGCCAACTCTAAGGATTCAACAATTCTTAGCTTGGATCTTCCCACCCGAAAACTATTTATATCAATATATTTTGCCCTTATTACATTAATAAAGTAGCAAATTACACAAGAAATGGGGCATGGTCTCGTACGGGCAGGCAGAAGGTAAATGCCACAGGCCGCCGGGCCATTTCCCACTCATCTGATCTGGCTGGTCGTCCGTGCCAAATAGAAACCTCTACACGTCCGATGCTTGGCAAAGTTAGTCCTCGAGCTTCCTCCTGTCTTGCCATTCTACTCGTTTGATGATTTTTATTTGTCCGTTCTCCTAGAACTGCATGATACAGCCTCAGGGACGTTTCAAGTAGTGCTTGCGAGACATAGGTTACTGCCCTCGCATACATTCGGTGGGAATCCTTGGGATGAGAGGGAACGGAACAATGATCTGCGAGTAAGGAAAAACGGATCAAAACATCTTAATGGGAATGGAGATACACCCATTATTCCATCCTTCCTTAGTTCTAGTTATATTTTCCTATCCCTTCTAAAAATATTAATTCAAGCACTCTATTGCCATTGCAGCATTGTACAAAATAAAAGTAGCTGTTGTTTCTCTTCAATGGGAGCACTCCTGTGGGTTATCTTTATTGACTAGCTTTCTGTATAATAATACCTTCGTCAATTCTATAACATGTACAAATGCTTCCAGTCTCTTTACAACAATTATTCGAATATACTGACCAGGCCAACAATCGACCTGTGAGACTACAGATGTTTTGGAAACAGCAACTACACAACAGAGCGACCGCGCACTGCCCACAAGAATGAGAGTTACTTGGGTGACAGATTTCTGCATTAAAGAGAAACAACAGCTACTTATGATGAGGCTCCGGGATAGCACAGTATTGTTGATGATGATTGTTTGAAAATAAAAGTAGTAATGTAGGATGCAAAAATTGAATGCTGTGCCAGCTCCTCACAACTGGCGCCGCAAATGTACAATCTAATCCGTAACATAGTGCCACAATAGCTCATGATGTCCATCTAAGGCATAGGAGTGTCATATAATCCACACGTGTGATAACTATCGTAAATGGCAACGCTAAGCAAATGATATATGAAACTCCATTGCTTACAGATAATAGACACAACCTTTTCAAAACCATCTTTATTCAAAAAGTAAACAAATCAGTGCAAATTACCAGCTTACGACTGCCATAGTTCTGGAACTGAATTAAAAAAATAAAAAGAATACCCAGGGAAAGCATAAAACTGTTACTGTGTCACATCTTTCTGCATCTGACCGCATCTTTTCCCTCATTCGTGCATCCCCTGTGCGCGGTATCCCACCATCCAGCGACCTTCTCCCTTATAACAAGCAGCCCCGTTTTTGTTGCTACATCACCCTTTGACGTTCGTTTATCCCTTGAAAAATTTGGACCTTGACTCTTAATTATGTTAACTCTCACCTCCTCTATCGCTGCGACCTTCATTTCATACTTAGGTGAAACCATTGGATTTTGCGTAGAGAATAGAGCTGTGCTAACTGTTTATTGGGCACAGTTATAATCCACCTCAGTTCACCCAGGGTTTCCCTGATTTGGATGGAACCTCTGACGAGAATACAGTCGATGTTGGTTAGTGTCCTCATCAGTACTCAAAGAGTGCTCTGACTCAGGCCAGCGCCACTTACGACGATGACGAAGCGGACGAGCAGAACAAAAGAGCAGTGTAAATCTGGGCATCCAGGGCCTGCAAAAGGTTGCCCTAGATGCGCTATCTGTACGGCATATGCACACTTGAAAGTAATACCCGCCAGAAGTATCAACACGAATACTATCAAAAACTGACCTGGAGGGTTATCTGCAACACGTTGCGTGTCCTTCACAAACATAAACACATTTTTCTACGACAACATTGTAATTCTAGGATAAGACATACATTAAGGAAAAAGCATACATTAGAAGTAAATAGTTTATTGAAATCATCGACAGTCCGGCGAGCCAGAAAAATTGAACAGTGAGCAATTACAACAGCAAGAATATGAAACAACAAAAATGACTTATCAACAAGAAAACGAGTAAACAACAACGCAATTACAATGGATTATCATGAATGCAATGGCAATGTTTACAGATCCCTTTCTTTTTATAAAAATTTCTTTACGTGCTCAGGATCCAACTTCTTCCTGCTTAAACATGGAGGTGTGTATCATCGTGAGGGAAAACGCGGCGTGGAACTGTTCTGCAATTGGTTCGTTCAAATCCTCCTCCCGCCCATTACGGCTGACCCGTTCTCTTCGCGCGCGATTCCACTATACATGACTATGCAAAATTTGAGTGCGACCGGGGCGACTTGATCGTGTCGAGATATAGCGATAGCTGTATCGTATAGCTGCTTGTAAGTAGATGTGCTGGCTATGCCAAGCAGTGTAACGACAGCCGTCCGAGCACCGTATATAAGAGCGCGGTGCCAGCTGTCTAGGCAGTCGCAGTCGCAGTCGCCAGCAGTCGTCGCCCACCAGCCCACCAGCCACCCGGCTGGTGCCAGCTGTCTAGGCAGTCGCAGTCGCAGTCGCCAGCAGTCGTCGCCCACCAGCCACCCGGCAGGTCTCCGGCTCCGGCCGTCCCTTCCCCTTTCTCCCCTTCTTGTAATGTTATATTATGTAAGTGATAAATACATAAAATAAGACTTTTGTACTCCTCTCGTGTCTCATGTAAGACAAGAGCTCGTCTTAACTTGACATGGAGGTCCCGGACAGATCTAAATTTTGGGATTTGCAATTTTTTGTTTTTTTTTTTTTCGAATTTAGTAAAAGGGATTGCCCCCAACAACCCTCTCCTCCGAATCGTCATCCATGGACCAATTCGAACAATGTGTGAGTGTGAGTTATTTTTCATTTTTACTAACACTAATTATCGAGTTCCGTGAATGCCGTGTATTTAACAAAAAAAAACTATTCATATATTAATAGAGTAGAAAAACCTTGAAAAAAATCACAGTCCTCGCGAACGAGATCCCGTACTTTAAATAGTTTTTTTTTTTGCAAAGTAAGTTGTTTTATAACAGGTTATAAGCATTACAATCTCGAATATTTCATGTATTCCTTGCAATTCATTATGCGCGGCATCGAGTTAGTAAAGGAAATTTTGAACAGTTAGAGAGGTAGATATAGCTATGTTTTTTATGTGTTACATTAAGTGTAGGAGTATTCATCCTACATAATATAATATATTTATATAGAAACTCCATTTTTATTATATTTTATTTTACTATTTTCCAAACCTACTGATTCTTTTCGAAAAAGTCAGTTTTTAGTAGCGTTTGAAGTTTTAGGAAAATTTCCAAGTAAAAACCATCCTTATTTTCATATCTCGTTTGTACACATACATTTCCGCAGGTCGTGGCATTATGCTGTCGATTTAAGTACGAACGACAAATTAACATTTTTCTTCAATTCACTTTTATTTATTTTCATTATCTTTTTCAGTTTATTTATTTTACATTTCGCGACTAATCAAAGGACTCGTTCGCATTAGCTAGCGTAATCTTAAGGATCCACAAAAATTATTTGCGCAACAACATCAACATTGCAATGCATTAGGCACCAATTAGACAACTAATTAGCACAAAGGTCGACCGCGTATTTATTACGTTTAGTGTGCCTTTATTACGCCAATGCCTGCTCACTAGTGACCCACAGCAAACTGTAGGCAGCAATAAATCAACCACAAGGGAGTTGTAAATCCGACAGAGCTCCTAGAAACTTTACAGCAATATTTACAGCCACGGCTGCTCTATTGTCAACTGCGCATCACAACGCATGCACAGCTGATGCCAATATTAATGGCAGCGCCTGCTACTATACGCGAAAATAGAGCGATTAATTTGCTCTGAACTTTACACTAGCGACAACATTCATTGCCACGCCTCTTTCACGGCCAACTGTGCATTACAACACAAATCTGGCACCAAGATTAACGACAGCGCCTGTTACTACGCGATATTCAGAATGAAAGTCATTACAACACTGGTTCTGCCATTTGAAAAAAAACATGGGCACAAAATGGAACAAAATTTTATTTTTTTTTCCACAACACAAATCAAATGGGAAATATACACCCTTAGCTTCCCAGAGTCTGTCGTAAATTTCCAAATTTCACAAAACTTCTGAATGTCAGGGTGTCCATAAAGTTTCTTCGCAGCAAAACATCCAAACCATATGGCAAGTTACGGACTTGCCCGTGTTTGGTTACATGTAATTTCCCTAAATCCAACTTCTTTGCCACACGATCGGCCCTCCAACTGCTGCCTGAACCATCCCAGCAACAGTACTTTCTCATCGAAAGTGTGTGCAGAAAGCCTATAAGCGAACACATTCAATATCTTCCTTCCCTCGAAAAAAATATAATCTAAATTTCGAAAAAAAAACTCACATTTTTTTACTGTTTTGCACTTTTCTATCGTTACTGTTAGGTAAATGGTGCCATCCTCGAAGATGTCCATAGTACTTTCTTCTACATCCAATCTTGTTAAGTAGCTAATCACCATGTCTTCTCCCAGCCTTTTCTGGCTCTCTGAAGAGGTCAATGGCTTCTCCCCGGAGGCGATGGGAAACATCCTTCGGGTGAGGAAAAGCTCCTCACCGAGACACAGTAATTCCTATAAAAAAATTTTTCTCTCTAAATTGTTATTACACTGCAATTATTTGTGCTGAATTAATTAAAGGATCAATTAACGTCAATAAAAACCAACATGATTTAGGTTCTTCACAAGCCTCCTCTCTTTTTGCACCTTCTCCTTTTCTTCTTGGAGCTGCTCCATCAGATTATTTCGGGCTAATGCCAAAGCGCGCCTTTCGTTGCGCTCCTCATTCAGCATCGTCTTCAGGATATAAAGCTGACGAGACAGCTCCCTTTCCTCAAAAAAAAAACAGCATTTTTTTCTCAACCAAGTAAGGAAATTTTGACAAAAATTTTTTTTTACCAATTCGCCACAGTAATAATAATTTCAGTTGCAACCAAATATCAACTTTTCTTCTTACCAACTTTTAAAATCAACATTTACATCGATTATACCACTTTTTCCTCTTACATCATCAAAATCGTAACGGGTCGTAGCTGAATATCCAGCTCATCTGTTCACCGGATCCAATCCCTTACAATGCATACGCTCGCTGAACGCCTTATCATGGTGACCTTCGAAAGATCGTCCGCTGCAAAATACCAACCGCTGAAACGTAAGCTTTCCGAAGGAATGGAGATGTCGAGATATAGCGATAGCTATATCGTATAGTTACTTGTAAGTAGATGTGCTGGCTATGCCAAGCAGTGTAACGACAGCCGTCCGAGCACCGTATATAAGAGCGCGGTGCCAGCTGTCTAGGCAGTTGCAGTCGCAGTCGCCAGCAGTCGTCGTCCACCAGCCACCCGGCAGGTCTCCGGCTCCGGCCGTCCCTTCCCCTTTCTCCCCTTCTTGTAATGTTATATTATGTAAGTAATAAATATATAAAATAACACTATTGTACTCCCCTCGTGTCTCAGGTAAGACAAGAGCTCGTCTTAACTTGACAATCGTAAAGGGCGGGAAGACTCCGCCTCGTTTTCCCTTATGATGATACACACCCTCAACATGGCGATGTTTCGTGCCCTTCAACGTAGAACATTTTGCAGTGCTTTGATGCAGGTAGAGCCGAGCATCCAGTTGTCGAAATCTGCTCTTAAACCATGGTCGCAAACACATTCCCCAGTC
Organism: Ancylostoma ceylanicum; assembly: GCA_000688135.1. Classification (NCBI taxonomy): domain Eukaryota; kingdom Metazoa; phylum Nematoda; class Chromadorea; order Rhabditida; family Ancylostomatidae; genus Ancylostoma; species Ancylostoma ceylanicum. The sequence goes on from JARK01001530.1 coordinate 195,346, forward strand.
GGAACGTCCTCTAATCAATGATTCCCATTTTATTGCGCATGACCCGTTTAGCATTCTCCATTCTGCTTTGGCGCTTCGGATTTGCTGACCACATCGATAATCAAGTAGAACACGAATAACGGGATACACAACGGTGCCAAAGGCACAAGTTCTGGGGTTACGCCAGAACACTCCGCCCCGGGACTTATAGTTTTATTTCCAAAAAAAATGCGACATATTCTTTGCATACATGTGGAAATACTGGACGAGTTATGCGAATGCGACGGCTGGAAACAGGACGATGGTTGACCGATTAACGAACATGGTTGGGGCGATGGCGCCGACAGGAGACATCTACGAAGTGCCTCACGGTCTTCTTCGTTTGAAAGCAGGAGTAGCAGATTGGCGATCGGCGCACAGTAGCACATTGTGTGGTCGCCCACCCCTTGCGCACTGTACGTCGTTTGCGCTGGCTTCAAGCATCGCTCAGAGAGACCGAGCTTAGAGGCTTGCACGGATTTTGCCACCGGGTCAGCAAAGCGGCTACACCTTGCGGTGTTATGGCCGTCAATCGGCCGGGAATCAAACCCGGGCTGCCCACTTGTGTGGGCGGCTGAAGACTATTGGATGAGACCCTTTCCAAAATGTCCACGATATGGACAGCCGGATGACAACACACAGGGTTTTGACGCCCTGAACTAACAAAAGGCAACGGTGGTTCAGATGATTTTATGACTGCGGCTAACTGGCACAGAGAAGGGGAGGTCGTGAGCACTCCCAATGCATACAGATATAACACTGCCTAATCCTCTACTCCAGGTAGGGACTTGGCCATGCCCCGTGCGGAGGAAGCGTGGCTTCCAATAATTAGGGGATCATCGATCACGATGATACAAGTGGCAGACGAGCTTTCTACCACTGAACCATCGATGCACCAAAAAATGTGGTGGCTTAGGCAGATGTGTGGCGCCTTTTAGGAAATAACAGTGGTTTAGTGGCAAATTTATCTCAATAACTCGGCGTGTTACCGGTATAAACGTCACAATAGAGAGTGGGGCTCATGCCCCGCCTACAAAACATAAGGGGATACTCACGGGTGCCGAAGACAAAGGTTCTGGCGTTACGCTAGAACAGGTGGGAATCAAACCCCTTCTTCAGCGCCGATCTAGAGGAGTTTGGTGCGACCACTGAATTTTGTGTGGAAGGTAGAGGTGTATTAACTGTTTATTAGGTACACTTATAATCCGCCCAAGTTCACGCCCCGAGGGTTCGCTGATATGTACATATACAGCCTATGATGAGAATGCAGTTAATGTCAACTAATGTTCTCTTCAGTTCATACCTCATTCCCTGACTCAGACCACATCCACTGACGATAATGGCGACGCAGAAGAGCAGTCGGAAGAGGCAAATCTCGATCCCAACATCCAGGGCTTTCTACGAAAAGGTTCTGGGCAGGGTTGCCCTAGACGCTGCAAAACATATGCTCACTTTTGATTGATACATTATAATTCTTCTAAGAGTTGTGACTTTGAAACAAGCAGGCACGGCAATTGAAGATAAGTTTTTGGAACCAAATTAAAGAGAGCCAAATAAGAAGGGATAGCAAACAGACACCAGCATCAATCAGTCCTCGATTACTTCTACAATAACGTTTGACCTGACCTCATACGCAGGCATTTCTCGCACCAGCTGCGGGACATGTGCTACTGCCTGGAGCGAAACCTTAGGCGATTTATGTGACCGGCAACCTGTACGCGACCCTTAGGGCGCTATAGCTATAGGAGCTAATCCCACCATCCCATTTGATATCCAGACACAATATTCTGAAAAAAGTACTTTTATTTTGGAATCTTTGAAAACGTCTCGAAGTTCCGTAAAACATCTCTATCTGTCCATCATACACCCTGTATAAAAGAAAACTTCACTGAAAGAACTGAAAAAAAAAACAGAATATATACTAATCCTTCCAATATTTCGTGAGTAACGCCTCATCAAATTCTAAAAAGTAAGCGAAGGCAACTCCAATGTCTGGGGAACAAATTCCTTCAGTTTCTCCTCACTTGCAACAAGTTTCTGATATCGAATCAGGAAAGCGAAGAACTCCTCTCCTCTAACCACTTCCCGCTTTCAGGTGTGTTTAACGGTATTTGATCATTACCTATGGGCTCATCGTTTCCAAAAGCCCTGAAATTCGGTGAAATTTCTAGCACAATTATTTCCGTGAGTGCTGCCTTTAGTAAGGCTCATTCGCGGCATTCACAAATTCGACCACATTTTGTTATAAGTATAAGACACGGACACCATCGAGCCCAGTCAGTGAAGTTTTGTGGAGTTTGCTCCCTTGCTCCATTCGTCTCATGGTACAAGCCTCGTGCTTAGAATAAACCCTTGCCTCTCACCTGGCCATCTCACAAATTCATACTCACTCATGCATTGCAACCATGTGTTACCTCAGTTGTGTGTTCTACCCAAGTGCAAACGCTCAGAACTTAACAACATTTATTACATCGGTAAAAGAACCCTTAAATAATGTTGGTATCAAATACCCGAGAAAATAACGTCTTAGTTAAATATACAACATTACAAGATTTTAATTAACACGTAAACGAATGCTCACAGACGACTGGACGCGTAAATTCAGATAGTAAGTGACTAACTTTTTCAACTAAGAGCTTCTATTATTTGAATTAGGCGTTATGAATGAAAAAATGGTGGAAATTAACTAACTATATAAATTGAACCTATCCATTCTAACAACAGTAGAGGACTACACTTAATAGTTAAAAGCTTGAAAACTGCAGAAAGTAGTATCCTAGCGAATAAAAGAAAAAAAACTGATTTCTTAACAATTAAAAATATTTTTAGGAACTATTTACACGTAATTGGACAAGACCTCCGCTGACTTCATGGCCGAATTTCATGCGATATGGAATCCGTGGCAGGAGGACCTTCGCTAACGACCTTTCCGTTAGCCATCTCAATCACGGTGTCGAAGTCCGACAGTCCATGCATCACGTGCGTGATACATATTACGGTGGCTGTCGGGAGGTGAGTGGATATTAAGGACATCATCCGTTGATGGACGGTCGCATCCAGGTGGGAAGTCGCCTCATCAATTAAGACAACCTATAAATGGAAAAGACTTAGAAATCGGGAAATATCGAACAAAATAAAGGAAATGGCGTCGATCATATCCTTCTTGGAAAGATTTCTACCTCCTTTCAACGTTTTTTGGATGCTTCAAACTATTTTAAAGCGGTTATATGAACTATCTTTAAAAAAACAGTAGGTAAATCCATGAAAATCTCAGCAAGTAAATCTACAAAAAAATGCAAAAAATATAATTAGAGGTACATAGGTTGTACGAATGGCGAATCCCCTTTCAAGCTCTTCTGGCATTACCACCATAGGTTCAAAAAAAAAAGCTCCAGACTTCTTTACCTTGCATTTAGCCAACAAAACTCGACAAATCGATATGATTTGTCGTTCTCCAAACGACAAATTCTTGCCACCTTCCTCTATCTGTCCATCTAGACCGCCAATTCGAGTCATTAGAGATTCTGGAGCAGTCCCATCGGTAGAATAGAAACAAAAACGTTAACCCTACAAAAATGTCAGCATACCAAGGTGTGCGACTCGTGCTATATTAGCAACCTGATTCTCAGTTGCGTGTTCACAGCCAACAGCTAGGTTCTCATACAGGGAGCCGCTAAAAAATCAAGGCAATTGGTTCAAAATAGAAGGTCAAGGTATTAACCGTCATGAAAAAAAAGATCCGAACCTGAATATGAAAGGATGCTGTGGCACAACGCCGAATACACGTCGCAGCATTGCTAGTGATAGAGTAGCCGTATCTAGACCGTCCAAGAGTATCTGGCCGGATTCGAGAGTAACGGTTCGTAGTAATGCCTTAACTTCTCTTAGTAAGAAATCCTGCTTAAGAGATCCAGTACATAGGATAACGAAAACGATTTACCTGTAGTAAACTCGTCTTCCCACTTCCAGTCCTACCAATGATGGCTACTTTTTCTCCGGCCGCAATGGTAACGTTTATATTATCCAAGGCCAATGGTAGATACCTGCTGTATCTTAGATGTACACTTCTGAGTTCGATTTTTCCAGCGAACTCTAGGGGTGGCTGAAAACATGACTGCTGAAAATTTTCCTGGATTTCCCACATTTTGCAGGATTAGACAAAGGGATATAGAACAAAAAAAAAACGAATGAAAATGTCCCACCTCAGCCTTCCCATCGTCCTCCTCCTCTGGCACATTGGTGAGATAATCATTGATTCTTTCTACGGAAACCATTTCTTTCTCAGTTTCAATAAAAGACCCCAATAAACCATTAAGTAGACTTGTTAATGACAGCGCATACGTTATAGCAAGAGCCACGAGACCTTAAACGGATAACAAATCTACTTTCGAAGGCATAGATAAATAGAAAAACTAGAAAATACCTAAATCGACGCCTAAAAGCTGATGTTGAACAACGGCCGATAACGATATAGCTGCTACTATCCCTACAGCAATTAATGACAGTCGAATCGACAACCACTGGCTAGCAGCGAGGGAGGAGAATTGCGCTCGTATGTTCACTGTCAGCCTTTCGCGCAGATCTTTCGCAAATCTTAATTAAAATAAAATTGTAGTAAACCTGTAGGAAATTGAGCCAACAGCAACCAACCTCTCCACAAAACGCTGAGCTCGAATGGTGACAAGTCCGTTGACCGTGTCTCCAAGGTGAGAGTAGAAAGGTGACAAACTCAGAGATGTTAACCTTTTCAGCTCAACAGTCGTTAGCCTGGATTGAAACAGTACAAGCCTAGACAATAAAAGGAAAAGTCAGCGTAACCAACCTGTAATACTTCTGAATGAAGTAGTACACGGTCAGTAGTATAAGAATTACTGGCGTCATGAACGGCAAACCCATAATTGTGATTACCAGGGTACCAAGAAGATTGAATAAGGAAGCTAGGAGAATATTCAGCTGAAAGAACAATATTGCTCAAGAAAGTGAACGAATTAAACATCGAAGTACTAACTAAGAAGAAAAGAAGTGAAGAGAGGGAATACGTGAAAAAATTACAAAAAGAGTAAAAAAAGGCAGAAAATAAATGAAACTATGAAAAGGTTAAAAAAGAACCTACATCACATGGTGAGCTAGAGAAAGTGCAACCACATAGAACCAAAAAAAAAGAAAGCTACCATGCTTAAGCTCTAACCTGGAACGGCAAATTGTCGTCGCAAGTATAAACATCCGAACAGATTCGATTAATAACTCGTCCAGACGGAGTACGGTCCCACCAGGAAGCTGATGCCTGAAGTTGCAGTTTTGTTGCAGTTTAGAAATGATAACCTAAAAAGTTCACACCTTGAGAAGTTTGTGAAGCAAATTTGAGTGAAGATGTCTAGCAGCTTGAATCCCACCATAAGCAAACAGAAAAGCTCTAATACATGTGAATATAGTATTGGCTGTTGCTATGCATCCATACACGATTAGGAAGTACACGGAGCGATCCATCTGCTCCTCGTCCATCAACCTACAAATGGAGCAGAGGCACTGTCACGAAAAGAGTAGTCTTGAAAAGCAGTAACTCACTCAATCTGCCTTGGACCATAGAGCAACTGTTGAAAACTAGTGGATCCTGAGTTCTCAGTGAAGTTGCTTTGGTTTTCCGTCCATCTGCTCAACCACCAATCAGCTGCATTCTTCGAGAACTGCATCAAACACAATGCAAATAAGATGATGGCACTCAAGATAGGGCCAGTAGCTTGAATGTATGCATTGGCGACGGATGCTCGTACTCTTCCCACCTAAATTTAGCAGCTAGCACTTCGGATTGCCATATTTGGAGGTCGTAGAAAACTTAGAAGCATTTTAGTACCAAGAGACACCTAAACGGAATTTCAAAAAAAAAAAAAAAAAAAAATTATACCACTGACTATGCCCTAAAGAATTGGCTAATTTTGCCACTACAAAAACTGTCTCTATGATATACTTCAAAAGGAAGTTGCACTAGTACGAAAGCAAAATGAACGCTTCCGTGGTCTTATCTGCTCAAGCAAAATGAAATAAAACAAAACAAGCAAAACAGTTTTCAAATTCGTAGAAGAACATTGAAAGGGGAAAAACAGAATCTTTTTTGCAGTAAAACAGAAGAAAGACACGGAAAGTAATAGAGAATGAAAAAAAAACAAATACAAAACTTGGGAAAACAACGGAAGGAAAGTGTAAACACGAAAAGCTCACTATATAAATGTGAATACGTGATACGTATTCTCTAAAAGACCCTGTCGAGAAGTAAAAGTCCAACATTACCATACCTGCCTTTCTTCGTCCTGGAGCACAATACGTTCTAACTCCGTTTCAGCACCGGAATCCTCTTCTTCAGATCCAAGCTCGGCGGCGCTTACTCCGAGAACTTCTTGGGGAGTTCCTAAAAACCATAACTGGAATTCAATAAGGTTTTGCGAATCCAGAAAATAGTTGGAGTGATATGCTTTGGCATACTACGGGATATTTGCAGAATAACCAAAGAAAATTAATCAATTTACCCTGGTTAACCACCTTTCCATCGTTTCCCAACACAATGATCTCATCAGCCCTGGCTAGCACTCTCGCATCGTGTGTGGCTACGATCACCAAGCGGCCACGATCTCTCAGTCTTTTCTCAATCGCTTCCACCCAAACGTAATCAGCGACGCGTCTGTCAAGCGACGCAAGCGGTTCGTCGAGAAGATACATGGAGTTGTCCTGAAAGACGAACAATGAGCATTCGACTTGTGAAACAAAACACTGCAGTTCAAACCTGATACAGAGCCCTGGCAAGAGCAACACGCGTTCGCTGTCCACCACTCAAAGTTGCCCCGTTATCGGAGATCTCATAGAGATCGCCGCCAGGCATGAGCTAAATTTCTTAGTCTGAATGCACTGTATCAACATTTAGGAGGAAGACCTGAACCGGGACTGATAGTTGAGCCAACTGATCTTTTTGTTGGAGGTGTTGTGAAGGACAAATATGCGAAGAAAGGATAAGCAAGAAAATAATGAAGAAGGAAAAAACCTTGTAAAAAGAGAGACAATCATAGAAAAACAAAAAAGGGAAACATACATTGATATCTCTCTGCAGACAAGTCATTTTTAAGACTGCATCATAAAGCTTCGCATCAAAGTCCTTTCCAGCGGTTATGTTATCACGGACGGTACCTGAACTTCCCACAATGTGGAAATAAACTAACATAACAAAACCAAAAGAAGCTAGTCCACCTCGGTAAAGCCATCGTTCCTGACCCACATAGCCTATTCCATTAGAAACACTGTCCTGCGTAATTCCTATGCACTCTGTGAGGGATTTCGTCTCACCCAATAGTCCTACAAGAATGATATTTCACCAAATACAGTGGATAGAAATGAAGAAAGCAAAATTCAGAAATTTTGAGAAAATCTGCGAATCTTCTTATGAAAGAGTAAAAAAATTCGATTGAAAGGTAGTCAAGCACGAGCTAATTAAGGGGTAAAACTCACCTAACAAAAGAGTTGATTTCCCGCTTCCAACATCTCCAGAAATGCCAATGATTTTGCCCTAAAGATAGAAAAAAAAACTTATAAAAACTAGAGAAGAAACAATGAAAAATAAATCTTGGCGCGAAACCTTTTTCCCAAAGAATGAGACTCCACTTATGGCGTGTTTTGAACCTCTCCAGAAGAAATTTCCTTCTCGGACGTACATCAGCGTATCCTTGTCTGAAAGCATTAATTTGACCATGGAATAATCAGTTAAAGCGAAGAATGATAAGACTCACCACCAGAAAGTGTGTAGACATCATGGACATCCATATTGTTCAGTGTGAAGAGGCGTGTCAACCTTCTCAGGGACACGAGGGCCTCCACTAAGCCATTTAACACCCAAGGAAAAGCATTTAGCGGCATTATAAGAATATTTACCAACGCCAAGCAGGTGAATGCCTTAATGTAGGTAATGAAATAAACTGCGAGGCAATTCCCAGTACATATCTAGTTGGAAACTAACCTTTGCAGCCGTAAGCTTCTCGTGGAGACTAAGCGTGTAGGTGGTAAGGATGCAAATGGTAATCAGAAGAGGAGCCGAAGCCCATAGGTATACACAAACAGCATCGAGGTATTTACGAGCCTAAAACGAAGGATATTTGAGGGACAATTCCATCTTTATCTCAAGAGGGACTCATATCAGATCCTCACCTTCAGATATTTGAGTTCATCCTCCCTTAACTCGCTGATTTTCTTCTCAAAGAATGGCTCCCAGGCGGATGCTTTCACAGCTCGGATTCCTTCCATTGTTTCTCGAACCAGCTAAAGAGCGAAGACTGTGAACGATTCTAACAGCGGGACAAATAAGAAAAATTGGCCTACCTTAACCCTTTGATCCTTGCAGTGCATTAATTTCACCGACATGCGTCCAATGCTATCCGTGACTTTTTTATTAAGAGGGATCAAAATTATAGCGACCATTACTCCAGCAAGAAAGGCCGTTCCAACCTGAGCTAGTGCTGCTGATAGCAATTTCTATGGTCTTTCCAGAGGTCAAAAAAGAATATAGAACACACTTCTCGGTAAAGTAGGTACAGAGCAATACCCAGCTGCACGGGCAAACTCCAAAACGCATGAAAAGAGTTGCAGAAATTAACGATTCGATCAACGTCAGTAGAGATATAATTGAGAATCATTCCTGAAAAGAGGTCAGAGTCACGTGACAGCGGAAAGATGAAATGGGATGAAGTGAGGGACGGAAATATCCTGCAGGTGACAAAAAGGTATATGTAACGAGTAAACAAGAGTAAGGTCAGCTGACCCAACTAAAGCTCAAATAAACTCGCATGCTTTAGATCACGAAAAAAAGGTTAAGGCTCAAACAAGCACCTGAGGAAAACTTGCTCATCTCGCTCAGAGGTACCATTAATAGCTTGTCGTATATTGCAGTAACAGTAGCTGCACGAACTCTAAATCAAAGGAGAAATGAGTTTATATGACAAGACTGGCACAGAATACTATATTTTTGACTCCCCATGTAAATTTAGACGGAGAAAAAGCCCAAAATTAAGGAAGAATCTTACTTGAGGCTAATCTTTTGCATGTAAAATGTGAAATTCGTTGAGAACAAGGCGGCAAGAAATGAACAAAGTACCATGAGACCAGCGTACAGAAATCCTAACGACTGAAAAGAATACTATAAGAAATGCTGGTATAGAAGATTCATCTAACGCCATTTAGAACCCACATTTGGAGCAGGATTCTCCAGAACTTCCACTAGAACGTGCAGCAGAATAGGCCCAGCGAAGGTGAAGCCATCAGAAGCTAATCGTAATATGCCAAGCGAAAAGAAAGCTAGACCATAGGTGGACAAAAGAGCGCTAAATTAATTGGGCTAAATTCATTGCGAGTGAAAAGAACTCTAGAGAACACTAAGAGAACACAAAAACCATCCTCAAAAAGAAACCAAAGGGAACTCACGAGGACAAGGAGTAGTGCTGACCGTCCGAATAGAACGTCGGCGAATTTTCGACCATCTCATGCTCAATCCTTGCAACTTCAAGTGAAGGTGGCAGAAGAAAGACGTCATCGATCTGACCAGAACAGCTGTTCGTCTTTTTTAGACATCTCTAAGACTAACTATACTCACCGAATGCAACTGCAACTTTCCACCCTTCCTAATCAACACATTCGTCCAACAGAAGAAAATTCGGGAAAAGAATCCGGCTGACTCGTCTGCACAGCCATGAAGTTGAACGTAGCCGTCACTATCGTCTCTGAGACGCTGTAGTGCTCTTCAAAAAGCACGGTATATTGTCTAGTCAAAGGCGCATGAACAATTGATACACAAACCTGTGCTCCCTCCACTCAATAATGTTCCCAATGGAGCCAATTATATGGACGATGGAAACAGCAAAGAGAATGTATGTCCTTGGATCTTTGAACCCATAGAGTATCCATCTATTGACAGTAATCAAAAAGAACATTTTTGAAGCGAAGAAAGCGGCGACCGTGAGACCTCTGGTGCGGGTCCAGCTGGAATGGGACGAAGTAGCGATAATAATGCTGGGACAGTTTTGTCACATTAGGCACTGATCACATTAATAACTGGTAACCATTAACAGGGCTTCATTACCAGCTCTGATTTGAAAATATCCCCCGATCAGCTGGTTGAATTCGCTTTGCTGCAGCTGGGTTTGTCACAAGAGTCTGCCAGCGCAGATGGCGCACTCCGCTAAAGCTGCCGTTATACTCTACACGAGCTATGGCACCATGTTTTGCCATCTTCAGTGGCATCAGTTCCGACATCTACCGATGTTGAACTTTCATGGTTTCGCCGTTGTGCGAATGACCAGTAAGCAATACGTATCAAAACCGAGGTCGCCTGAGCGATAGGGATGCAAGGTGTCATGGTCCACGTTGGGTATAGCGGCAACCTGAGCGTGTGCCTTGCCCTAGAACCAATTTGCCGCGCCGCAACCGCCTAAATTCGGTCTGCGATCCATCAGCACTATCCCGTCATGACTTTTTCATAAAAAAAAACCAGAGTGTACAGTGACGATCAATCATCCTTGCATCACAGAATACCACCCGTCTGCTCTGCCGCAGTGGACCACCTACAGTGCTTGTCGAAAACATAGACGGATTGCGCGTGCGGTTTCATAGCGTTGCGGCTGCAGAATCGCGGCGGGACCTACCCGGCTCTCTCACTCGAAGCATGCTCTCTCCATATCCCTCGTCCAGATCCCGCCGCGGTTCTGCAGCCACAGAATCCGTCTATCTTTTTGAGAAGGACTGTATGCATCATCGTAGGCGGTGCGGCGCGGCAGAGCAGAAGGGCGGCATTCCGTGATGCAAGGACGAGTGATCGCCGCTGTATGCCTGCGGCAGATGCACGCACACACCTAGTATAAATTGCCCTAAAGTTGCACTGTCCCATAATCTCATAACAGTTACTATAAAGATGAAGTCCTACTGCGCTCTATGGCAATGTATTATGTCAATGCAAAATCAAACAATGAGACACATGATCCAGCTGGAACAATAAAAATGCAGTTTTCATTTAGTTCAATTTACAGCAATTTCGTCGTGAAGTTGAATTACTTTCAAATGAAAGCACTTAGGACAGTACCAGGTGGTTTCTCATAAGGCAATAAATGCTTAAAAACAACTAAACATGAGGAAACTAACATACCTTTGCAACATTTTCGAATATGTCCATAAAGAAGCAAAAACTGTCCAAATGAAAGCCAAAATCCCATATTCAATAAGCAGGACAGGTTTCAAGTGGAATCTTGTGAGCAGAGTAACAGAGAAAGAAACCGTCATGGATATTACAGTGAGCACGCTGACGATAATTTTCAAGGTGAATATCCGAGAGACAGTCGCACGTTCTTCAAATCTTGGAAATCCTGCCTGAAGGAGAAAAAAAAAGCCAGCGTTGAGATCTATTTGGCAAAAATAAGGCTGACTCACCGATATCAGCATAATATTGGAGACAGAAAAGAACAACAAGGGGATCGACTGTGCCACCACAACGGCGAATTCTCCACACGGGGTCAGAGTCATGGTGGACTCATCCATGAAGTATTTCGTTCGAAAAGAGCTGCCATTAACAAACCCACAAAAGTCCCAGAGGGGACTCGGCGGGCTACCCATATATGCGTTGAGATAGAAGTTGGAGATCTGAATAAAGGTTCTGATCTAGCTCAGTGAAGGATCATCGAAAATGAGAGGTTGGAAGGACAACTCAGTTGAATGACACAACGGACAAGAGTCGCGTGATTCATATGTGATTCATTGATCGTGGAACAGAATAACGTAGAGGAATTCCGTAACAATGCACGTAAACAAATGCGAGCGCCTTTTGTCCGTGAAAATTTGTGGGACAAGAGCAAAATGAGATTAATCGAATGAAAGATTAGTCACGGAAAGTGACCATCCTTATGTGAACAGAACCTGAGATTTGTAGAATTGTTATTTTATCATCTAATATTTCAGCTACATCTCCTTCTTCAGGGTTGAGATAGATGGTTTGATAAGTTATTGACCTTGCGGAATGAATTGCACTAGCGGTCATGCTTCAAACTCGAAGCTTTACCTCTCCGAGGGTCACGTGCCATCATTGAGATTACCCAGGGTAAACGTTAACAGCCCACAATTTTATTCATCATTAACACAGCGTCAACATGTTTACCCTAAGCAATCTCAATAATGCATTTAGGTCCAAGTTAAATAACTTTCCACTATGGAGTCATTTCAGAAAAGGTGATCATTAGATTTAATCTTTTCTTTCTTTCAAGCCAAGGAAAGAAAAGAGAGAGGTATGAAGAGTCCCTCTCAACCGATGTAACATTCTAGAGGATTACACTTCATCAAATGACTTGATAGCTATTTATGAAGCCATTATTTTAATGCAAAGGAACTCGGAAGGAACTGGCATCAGCGATCGAGATAAGGAAGCAGGACTCTTGAGAGAATAAAGCGAAAGTTAATTTAAAAACCGTGTTCTGCATGAGATTGAAAGATGCAAATCCAACGATTGAAATATGCGTGCTCATGCAAGACACGGGTTTTTTAATCAATAGGTCTGTACCAGCAATGGTGAAATCCATGCAGAACCCAGGCGTCTCCAAAATCCGATGCAAATTGTATGCAGAATCCACAAAAACCCCAGAGTTTCTCAGTCCAATGCATGTGTTCTGCATGGGCTTTGCATGGATCTAACCATGGCTGGTACAGAACTATTGATTAAAAGAAAGTGTTTTGCACGAGCATGCATGTCTTAATCGTTGGATTTGCATCTTTCAATCTCAAGAATGAGACGGTTTCCAGGTTTCCTAAGAATTCCATAACTTTTGAAGAGCCGGCTGTATTCGAAATCCTTGACCTTCCATTTAAGGAGACAGACCTCGTTCAACTAGCAGCTAAATCAAACCTGGGAGGTGTGGCAAAATACCACATCCTATGAAGAATGTAAGAAGTAATAAAAAGAGGTAAGAGAGGATCCAAACACTCGCAAATGCATATCCATTTCGAATTTCGTTAAACTATGAAAGAAGAAACGAAAATCAGTGGAAATAATGCCTCACTTGTTCTAGTAACTGAAGTGCTCTGACTCAAATGAAGGACAAATGCTTTCAAAGAAATTCGAATGCTCAACAAGAGTTTGAACCAATTAAAAAGAATCCGAAAGCCCTGCAGTCTCAAAACAGGGGCCGCAGAATCTCGTCGAATCAAATGCAATCACCTGTTCTCACGCGATATTGCGACCCATGCTTTGAATACTTCCGAGAATATTAAATTTGCATTTTGGTCATGTTTTCGGGTGGGTTCGGAAATCCGCTATATTTCTTCGCCACAAACACTTCGAATGTCACGCAGGCTGAGATGTGGGTCCGTTTGCCGGGTAAGTTCTAGTTGAATTAATGGAAAGTAGTTTCTGATTCCTTATCTTATATATATTTTTAGACATTCTCGAGTTCTTCTTTGTTGCCCATCCGTCGTCAGGCAGAAGAGAAGGTGAAGAACACAATCGAATAATGTATTTCTATCCGAAAGGAGACACACTTGACCGGCAAGCGAGTTTTTTCTCTCAGTTTCCCTGGTGCTTTCCTGATTTTTCGATTCAAATCACCTGGTTTAGACAGAGATAACTGGGTTCGCAGAAGCTGTGGTGAATTTCACCGACAATTTTGTCAGCCCACGTGATCAAGCGGATAAACCTGAGTTTCCCTTCAGGACTGTGTCTACACAGAAGTCAGATCATGTGTACATCCAGGTGGAAGAATGCGAATTCTTGATCGGTCTTGCGCTGTCCAAGTATGTTCCTTTCGGATATGTTCTCTTGAATAGCGAGCTACATATACATAACAGACATTGTTTGAGCATGTTCTAGCACTGGCTGGTATTGCTGTGGAAAGTAGGCGTTATTCGCTCCTTTTACTCTCTGTTCCAAAAATTAGAGCAATTCAATGTTTCGCGTGTATCTACACATGACACGTCAGATCTTGGAAATTGAGCGCTATCAGTAGTTGGAAACGTACCGAACATTTCTTTCCTATAACAACTGGCGGTACTTACCTCATCTTGGAAGTGGTAAGATTGGTGAAACAGACAGTGGTAAATACTTCAGAACTGTTGCTTCCTCTGTATTCAGCGGCGAATTTTCTCGTCCTCTGTAGTTTTTATTGGGGGTTGCGCTAATGGAATTAAGGTACAGTATGCATAGTATGGTGATAGGTAACGTTATTGCACCGCGAATAGAAAGGCCGCGACGCACTGCTGATGCGGCGCGGCAGGGCATCTGCCGTTATTCTCGAGCGTTGCCACCAGAGCTGCTACTATTACCGTCATTAGTCTTCCTACCAATAGTGTGCATAGTATACCAACATCTACGGGGGGAAAACAATCAAACAATTGAACCAATGTTTTCTTCCTCTCTATTACTTTCCTCCCGCTCCCCCCCCCCCCCCCCCCCCC
>JARK01001530.1:210039-225812 GCA_000688135.1 Ancylostoma ceylanicum
AGCACTGCTAGCTTGAGTGGCCCAAAAATGTGCTGCCTCAAAACTCTCCCCTTCTTCCATTTAAATATAAAATTTCGAATAAGGTTGAGCTCTTTGGCTTTATTATTCACAGACACATAATTAAGCGATGAAAATGAACTAGACGGTAGGTCAAAGTGGCCAATCAGGTGCATTCAGTACTTTCCAGGATTCAGAATGCCGCCGCTGAATACGCTGTTTTCATGCCGGCTATTCAGAATGTTCTAACAGGTGCTTACAAGATGTTTCGGCTTTTCTTCGGGGAATTCAGCTGTTTCAGGTCCGTGACCTTTCTTTTCTCTACAATTTCATTTGTTCTTACATTTCCACTGCATCATTTTTGTGCTTCCTTCAGTGATGTCAGGGTTGCCTTGAACTTTTGAAAATTTCGATTCTGTTTTAAGGAAAAAGAATCAGCAGAAGTTTAAAGAACGCTTAGAATATTTCTTCGGCCGCTACCTACCGTTACTAAAATTGCACAGGGTTAGTCGTTTCATTTCCATGTTCACATCAAGTGAAATTACTAGGTTTCCACTCCAGATGCCTTTACTGGACTACCTAAATGGAGCAGCTTTTCTTCCTCTCAATGGTCCAACTTATTTAAATGTTGTTTCCTTGTCATCTGAGCTAGTGGAAGAGTTTCCAATAATCCAGAAAGTTCTCATATTATATCAGGTGCGCCATTCTAGCTATTCGCTTATACTATCACTATTTGAGATGGCTTTGTAGGACAAAGTATTGTATTATTCCATCTCGCGACGCGATCTACCTTCTCTTTTCCGATACCTCACCCAGAGTCTCTTGCCAATGAGTATTGGTGATGAGCTGGATTACCAGTCTCGGTAAGGTCTCAGTACGCTTCCCGACTTGAATTTTTCAATCACTTTTTTGAAATTACTTGTTTTAGGTCTACACATGGCCGTTTCTTGCGCGGTCCCTCAGATATCACATTAGACACCCCCTTAGTTGGTGATGATGCCCTTCCAACTGTTCATATTTATAACTATAACGAGGTAGAAGATAATGAAGAGCTAGTCAAGTATCAAATGGTATGTAAATTTCTAGTTTTACATTCGTTGAAGAGCAGAACAATGTCAAATAGTGAATGTTCCTTAGTTAAGATGGTTTATCGTAGTCTCAACGCCACTGTTTGTATGTTCACCACCCACGAGGTCACAAGGAGATTGATGCGAAACATTGATGGATATTTGGGAAGCGAACTGAGTAAAGTTGCGTCTCAAATTGGAGATTGGTAAGTCGATTATGTCTATTATTTGTTAATTTTTTCGTCCAGTTCTTTTCATATGACTTGAACTACTTCTTTCCGTCTTCACAGCTTTGCTCAGTGTTGTACTCTCTATCTTTCCTATGTTTCCTATGTTCTCAGTCACTCCTCCGTTTTTTTTTTCAAACATAACAGCATGATCTTCCAATCTTCGATCATTTTTGCTGTATTTTGATGGAACTTGTCAACCGTACACACGGATGTGAGACCTGTACCACTAAATCGCTCAGCTAGTAATTTTTGGAGTTGACGTGCGCCACATTCCTACGCTTGCTTTCTTGCTCTTTCTCTTGATGATCACCGTAACGGACTGCTCATTTCGGCGTGGGAGAATGTGCTCTCTTTCTAGTACTTTACTTCATGCAGTTGGTTCAATGCCTTTAACCCATCAGCGGGCGGAGGGGCGAAACTCACTTACACAGGATGTTAGGTCAGAGAGTGGCCTGCCGCATGGGTTGGTTGCACTAACAAGGGAAGTGCAAGAGGCGAGGCTGGCAGATCGGAATGAAACCTATCTGGCTTGAATCCTTTCTTGACAAGGTCTTCCATCATGTATTTCATTTTTGCCCAATATGTAAAATACAGATATGACCGAGTGGGAAAGGTGCTGAACTGTAGGCGAGGTTCAAGGGTTCGGATCCCGTCATGTGCATACGTTTTGCATTTTTGTTTTTATTCCTTCTTTCTTGTTGAAATTAACTTCAAATGATTAGAACATAAAACCTATCTATATTGACAAGATTATGAGTTGTAGAGGACTATCACTAATCAGAACCCAGCCGAACACACAGCCACCTGCATTAGACCATGTTGGGAGTTTTCGTTACATTATCACTTCTCGGGGTTATAACTCAAACTTTTCCCACTCGCACCATAATGTTCGAACCCTCACGCGTTGTGGCCCTTCTGTTGGCTAGGTTCGGTCCTGGTGATGGCAGCTGTGCAACTTGTGATGAGCGGAAGACGTTTAATATAGTGTAGTTATTCTTGGCTGGTACATCAATAATGATAGGTTCCATGTTCTAATCTTTTAAATTTCATTTCCACAACATAGAAGGAATGAAATACAAAAATGCAAAAGAGTAGCACATGACGGGATTCAAACCCTCGACCCTCTGCCTGATAGTCCAGCATCCTCACCACTCGGCCACCCTGTCGCTACCGTACGTGTGCTGCAATGCGTATAGCAGGGTGGTGTGACATCTGTTTTTTTAGCTCTCTGGGCAAAAATGAAATATATGCTGAAGGACCTTCTCCAGCAAGGATTCAAGCCAGACAGGTTTCATTCCGATCTGCCAGCCTCGCCTCTTGCACTTCCCTTGTAAGTGCAGAACTATCTCTGGACTCTCAGAGAACTTTAATCTGTTCCTACTAAGTAGGACTTTATGGAACCAAGAGGTCGAGAAGGGGAATGAAGTTCAGAGTGATTTGTTTTTAGAAGTAATCATGTATAGGGGGGAAATTTGTAAGGAAAAACATGGAGACGTTTGGCTGTGTTGATCTGAGTTGATCTATTCAAGGTTTTTTCTCTTAAGATAAAATCGCTCAGTGATTGCGTTTCGTTAAATATGTATATTTCCGTCTAATACTAGGAATTTCTCGAGTAATTCTAGAGAATCGAGAGGTTCCATATGTTGCGAAGAGTTAACCAAGTAAAAAAAGCTAGGTCTAGAATAAATTTAATATTTTATCGTGACTTTCACCAGCAAAATTACGGTAAGTAATACTGTCGTAATGCCGGCAGTAAGTGTCCCTGCTCGTTGTGCCAGATGTTACGGGTAACTAAGTGCCCGCGCCCCGCGAAAAGCGAAGGTGTTGGGCACAAAAACTCAACTATTGTTGCTACTGAACATACCGTAGAGATTCGCTTGCTCTTTACCCCTTTTTTCATGACGAAGAGCTGCAGCCTTTCAGTGTTGGGCTAGTCGTGGAGAAGACTCTTAGAGTCTGCTTGATTCACGAATAGTCACACTGTTTGAACGTCTGCTTTTCTATCCATTCTCCTCCCCATCTCCATATCTGACGCTGATTCCCTTTAAATTTTCTTCTGATTATTTTGTAAACACATCCACACATTTTTCTGACTTGCAATATAAATGTTCTTTTATCTCCGGTTTTGGTATTGCCCATCCTCTAGTGTTTCGGCACTATAGACCTTTTCTTTCCTAAGGCTGCTATTTAGCCCTATATCTCCTTCATTTATTCATGTTCCTCGTTTTCACAGTTGAATTGGGGTCCACAAACCCGACTTTGATATCAACCCTATTTTGTTTGGTTTTTTTCCTGTAGGTATGTCTGTTTGACTCTCTACTCTATTCGTATGTCTAACGAGTGGTAATGCTTCAAATATCTGCAGTGTCGGTGCTCAAAATGCGGATACACTATCAACACCCGACTTCCATTATATCTACTACAACCCGGCTTCGTTGAGCCTCACTTCATCTTTCACAGATTCCACAGATGCACCAAAAGCACCTCTACCTCCTCCTGAAGTTAACAAGTATGTGATTTTTCTAGCATGAATAGTTTTTCGAAAGAATGAATTGATCGAATTTGCTTGAATGAGGAATTTAGGTAGTTTTTGTCCTCGATTTGTGCAAACGTCACAAAACACGCTCATTTCCCGGGGTGTTTACGTTGTGATGAAAGCATCGCCCACCACAAATGCAAACTTGTTTACATTGCGCGGTTTGGATGGAATGTGGTTTAATTACAGTTTTATAGCTGCTTGCCACGGGACGTAATTTGTGGCATAAGGGACCACATTCAAATAACGTGGACTTTTTTGTGTAATTATGGCTGGGTGAGTTACTCTTACTGAAAATTCGAAAGTCTACGCTTTGGTCGTTCCTCAAAAAAGGAATACCATGCTCATTTCTGCAGTTTCATATCGGCTTATCTGAAGGCGTCACATGTTTTTCCGAGCTTCAGGTAATGACGTAGCATAAGTGGATCGCGGCACGAATACCAAAGGTGGAAAATAAACACAAATTTGGATTTGAGAAACGACTGTTTTTGCCCATTAGAATTAAGCGCAGCTAAATGTTTCATGTTGATCTGCTGAAGAGTAAATCCCTCAAAATTGCCGACAATCTTTGAATTTTTCCGCTCTCCCATGTTTACCCTAGCTCACTAGCCTCGTCCGGAAAAAGCATCAAGATTTTTATGAATAAGTAATCAATTGATCATTGACCCTTTCTCTCCGGAGTCGTTATTGCGTTTTTTTTATCTTGTGCTAATATCAGTTCCACGCTAAGGTTAACTCTGTTCTTTCCTACTTTTTTCCTTTTTCGCCAACTTTGGCTTGTGCACCTGGAGTGCATCAATAAATAAATAAATAAATAAATAAATAAATAAATAAATAAATAAATAAATAAATAAATAAATAAATAAATAAATAATACGTAGTGCAAGTATTCCCGCTGGGTTTTTTTCCGACACGTGAACAAAGATTGTATCACTGATATTATTCAGGGTTAAAGGCGTTGGCGTCAGTGTTGACGATGAGTAAATTTGTTGGTACTTAGACGTTCACCCTGGGTAATCACGATTACGCGTGCAGCCTCAGAAATTTAGCCGCTAGGGGTTATCATTCTGCTGCTTTGGGATTAACAATGTAGGGGAAGCCCTCCTCTCGATTACATTCAGATCCAGAGACAGTGGTTTCGTCCCTACTTTTAGAAATTAATCGTAATCTCTTCGAAATCACGGAATTTCTGGACCACTAGAGTATAGGGTTAGGTATTTCAGTACTTCAGAAGTTTTGTCTAAAAAAATAGCGATATTTTCAAATGATGTGTCAGCAAAAAAAATTCTTTCGATTCTCATCCATGCATGAACACTTAGTTTGGCATTGTTCAGAACTCTCTAGAGATTTCGTTTTTTAGACTTGTGTGCAGCTCACTCACAGGTTTCCTGTCAGAGGCTGATGAATTCGGAGAGTGTTTCGCAAAGTCGGAGTCGGAATGGTGGATTGTGTTGAAAAAGGTATCTTTGACTTTGTGCACACTTTTTTCTACACTAGATGGCCTATCATCTGATCACTGAAGACGAAAATGGCGCCTAATTATCTCTCTTTGGTCTCTCATCTGAATTCTGTTGAAGCAGTGTCGGTCTCATGAGGAGTGTGTGATTGTTTTGGTAGTTTCTCTCCAACGATGTTTTCTTTTTTAGTCTATGTGTGATAATTGCATTGCGCCAGTTGTGCATGCTACACTGCGGTATCCATCTGGGGCCATATGTTTTCTCCCCTATCAAATGTTCTAGGTTCTATCCAAAATTTGTTAGATGGATTCAAAATACCACGTTTGAAACGCCCCTGTTCGACATAGCATCTATTGTAATTTGCTATGTGTTTTGTTTGCAGTCGGCTGAGGCAGTGGCGGTCACAGACGGGGGCGTGAGCGAAAAATGGGGTCTCCATAAATAGCCTTCTAGTGATAGGGCTTCTGCTAAATCCTCCTATGTAAAGACTGGTTCACGTAAAAAATACCACTGTATATAAAAGGTGAGCTACGCTGAAAAGAGAAAATGTGTCTTATCTATTTCACAGGCTCCTCTATGCAGCTGAGTGCAGTGAGATTCTTCTTAACCAGGAAGAATTACAGCATTCCTAGAGAATTTGCATTATTGGCGGCCAATTTTCTCTAATTTTCTTGTGGGCAGCTGTTTTCGAGATGTGTACAGATCCCTGTTTTTTTTTCAAACTACAGGGTGGGCCAAAAAATAGGTAACAAAGAAAATGGCAGCTAGAAAATGAATTTCATCGTAATTTGGAGCATTGTCATATGATTTATGTTCATTGCCTCCTACTCACTAAAAACCAAATAAACTCCAGAAATATGAGACATATGAGACCCTGAGACATCCATTGAAGTTGCGAACCGCGGCGCGCAATTGTTTGTGGTCAAGTTGATCCTTCGCTTCTCGAAGTGCTATTTTGAAAATTCTGGATTTCTATGGGCAGTAGAAGAAGCCTAGGTCTTGAGTGCCTGAAAAACCTGCTGACCCGATTGATTGAGTTCTGGGTAACTGAATATCCACTCGGCAAATCCAACAGATCCCGAAGTATATTGTTTTCCCAGTCCTGAACCAGATGTAACTTAATCGCTGGAGCACTGTACTGGTAAAAGGTCCCGAAACAACCTCCCAGTTGAGTTTGACTTCAAGTCTGAACATTCTTCGAAAGAAAAAACACGTGTTGTTACCGTATTTTTGGCCCACCCTGTAGTATTGGTTGTTTTTCTAATGTCTTTTTTTTTTAAATTTTATCCTCAAGGACGTCGCAGTAGACGATGCAAAATGTGAATGGAATACTAAACTGTAAGTACACGGAGTTAGGCCTGGCTCAGAGGTATCAAATTTCCACTTACTGAATGGTAATTGCCAGTGTTTAGCAAACTAATTTGCTAAATGTCTTTTTTCCTTGGAACGAAGCACTTGGGGACATTTGCAGTACTTTACTGTTGCCATTTGTGGTTTCATTCCGTGGAATTTTCTTATATTTCTTCACGGTTTCTCAAAGGCTTTCATTTCTGTTGAGATGGTTCTAGAACATCCGTTAATGGTATTCTGCTTTTTCCATGAGGAATATTTGCGTTGGCTTCTTCTCGATTGGAAATATGATATGCTGTTGGACATTTTAGGTGAATTCACGTCTTCTATGCCTTCTACTGCCGCCCTCATCCAACCAGCAGTCACTGGCCGACGTTCAGACGCGCACGCTCGGGATAATCAAAACGCACTTCGAGGCGATTTTCTTTAATTGAATGCAATTTTTCTTGTGTGAGTGTGAAGTACGGGTCTTTCCATAGATTGTTGATTGTTTTAGCCATCATTTCTTTTTTTGGTATGTTGGTACCGGTTGTTTTCCAGAACTTTGTCATTCCCATTCTTTTTAGGCCATTGTCCCTTAGTTTTGAAATGTTCTACGTTTCCATTTATCTTCATTTGTTTGCCAGTAAGGAAGTTGATTGTCAGATGGTCTGCAGCAATGCATCACCCAGTCAGCTAATCTGCCGCATCTCCAATAATGAAGATAAATGTGTGTCGGAGTGACGCCTGTTGGAGCACTGCGGTAAAAGCAGCTTTTTTTTTCGAAGATTCTACGAAAATTGTGGAGTTAGTCTCGTATAGTGGGAGTTGTGCAGTACCAAGAATTTTATTCAATTACCAGATGCTCCCAGGATAAACTAATCTGTCGTTCATCGGATCGTGAAGTTGTTTACTTGCTGCTCGGCGCTTCTCACATTAAAATGCGCGTGAATAACGCGTGTTTGCGGTTGCTCCGCCCCCCAGCTGAGCTTCTAATTTAATCCTACGAAGGCGTGGACAACTTTTTCCAAGGTTTGCTGGTCATTGACCTTGTGGCTTGAATTCTCTAGACTCGTTCTTCCTTGAGTCCTTCGACGTGAGTTATTGGCGGAGAATGTTGCTTGGCAGGGCTAAGCCGTCGCGATTCTCTTGTCTTAGTGCAGTTCAGCGGCGATTTCACGCTTCGATGTCTCTGGTCAAGGGTGAACACCGTTGTCTTAAAAAGCTCCAAAAGGAAGGCCCGAAATGAATTTCACTTCATCAATGTGCGCGCCGGGTCAACGTTTCATCTATTTTTACTATTTTTTGACAAGCCTGGGTCGCTACCAGTTTAGGGAATTCCGGAATCGAAAATGTTATTTATGTTAACAAGTGAACTGCTAATACACAACAACCATCGACTTCTCCACTTTTTTCTTTCATGTTTTGACGATAGAATATGCTTGTCTGAAGACTTTTGCCTCACCATATATATCTCCACCAGTCTTAGCAGTTGCTCTGCCATTACAAAAGTTAACGGAGTTAACGGATATCACTTGATTGGTGTCGTTAAGACGTTAATATGATACGATTTGCAAGCTTCAGGAGCGTGTGCGTGTGTGTGTGTAGTAATACAATTGGCGACGTTCGTTTGGCAATGTAGCCGACAAGCTTGGCAATTGTATTACTACGAGATTCCAGAGGAGGAGGTGAGTGTAAGGAGGTGTTGGTATAACTGCGATGTTCACTTGTAGAACAACAGATAAAAGTTGTAAAGGAGTTTCCGCTGTAACCTGTAGCTTTCCTTCACGTCAGAGCATTCGCGGGAAATGCTAGTACATATTATAGGGTGTACTATCGCACTTTTTTTGCTTAACTCAATTTTTAGACTATGCAGTGGCTGACGCATTCGCTGCCACTTCCAGGTTTGTGGGATGCCCAATTCTTCTCTAAACTTCTATCTAAAATACAAGATTGATAATCAATCTTCCCGAATTTTTTGTTTTCAAATTTTCTTGTCCTCGACTCTATTCAGACGATCCATTGACTTGCATAGGTTTCCGGAAAATGCTTCCACGTCATTCCAGGATCGTTTAGGTAAAAAGTCGTTTATACCCGACATCAGAGTCCTTTCCAATTTGTGTTTAGTTCCGAGGTGTCAATATCACTTCAGTAACCCCTCACTCGATACTCTCCCACTATACATTTTTATGCAACCGCTTGACACGCTACCTCCGTTTTGATTGAGTGGACGCATTAGGCTCAGGTGCCAAGCAGTTTTCGCCCCCCAGATTCTTTCGGCATGGAGTAAACAGCGCACGGGTCGCAGGGCTTCAGAATCGTTGGCATTTCGTTGTTTCTGGCATTATTCCTGAAATTTCATTGTGTATTCGCATAGAAATATGTTTTTCTACATAGAAGTATGTTTTTCTGACTATCACTGTAAGTAAAACTCACTGCAGGATAACTTAGAATTTCAACCATGCTCTTAAGTATTCACAGTCTGCTTTCTCTATGAAAATTTGAAATAGGTGCATTTTTAAGAGTGTTTTCAGTCGAAAATGGATGCTTCCCCCTTCTTTGGAAATTTCGCATGCGCTTATGTACTCAGGGTGTGGTGCAAGGAAAGTGGGTGGTGCTACTGCTTTGTGATTGGTGCACATTGCCCACCACCATTGTCAACCATTATCATGCTCTAAAATTTATTATGAATTAAAGAAACCATAGACAATGATTCAAAAGAAATAGCATCTTAATCTCGCTCAAGTCAAAGGGAGGTGGTGTCCAAATGGACCCACCAATGCACTGGTGAAAAGGTGGAAATAATTTACAATAGTAAAATCATTTTTTCTGATTGAATGAGATGAGGAACGGATCATCTGCGCAGCCATAATTAGGGGAGTGCTTACAGACTTGCTTGACAGCGCCGTGATTGGCTGATTGCTAGCAGCTCAATGAGATCTATGAAATTTTGCTATACGTACATACATAAGTATTTATACTTGCTATATTTATTTTACCCTTTTTATATTTATCTATATTTTCACCACGTTCTTTCAATAACTGTTTGATACGGATAAATTAATTTTATATTCACTGAATGGTGTGTATGAATTCGCGTCGGAGTCTTCAGTGTAAATGCTGCAATCCACGCAGGAAATTCACTGCGTCGGGTGGTGAAAAAAGGTGACAGGAAAAGGGAGACCGGAAACAGGAGAACGTAAAAGGAAGAAAAAAATCTTCCGATAAAGTGCAACCAGCTTGCAGTAGAATTATCAGATATTGCGTGTACGGATGTTTCCGGAGGGGACGTGCTATGTTTAGATCGATAATTTCTGAAAAAGGTAAATGTAAAAAAAAACAAACTAAAAAGTATTTTTAGTAAAGTGCAGTGGAATTTCGAGCCATTTGGGCTAAAAATTTTGGTTATAAAGTGTTTTGAATAATCCCTTGTCCATTTTTAATTTTTTATAATTTAGTCATCACTATGGCATAGTTCTTTTTTTTTGAATATTAAGCTTCAAAATGAATTGTTCCGATGATTTTGTCGCTTTCGTGAGATTCTGGGTAGCTTTTCCTCTCCATATTCCAAATGTCCCCCTCCCCACCCCTCCTCCTCTCCCTCGCCACCTACATAAGGTTGCCAGTGTTAATTGGGTAAAAGTGTATAAGATATTTGAATTTAACTATCAAAAAGGATTGAATTTGCGGGTGGAAATATAAATGAAAGCAGGCAGGTGAATCATGATAATTAGATATTGAAATTTACCCTGCGTATGTTCTGGTTACGGCACCTCTTCCCCCCCCCCCCNAATTGGGTAAAAGTGTATAAGATATTTGAATTTAACTATCAAAAAGGATTGAATTTGCGGGTGGAAATATAAATGAAAGCAGGCAGGTGAATCATGATAATTAGATATTGAAATTTACCCTGCGTATGTTCTGGTTACGGCCCCTCTTCCCCCCCCCCCGTCTCCATCGCCCCCGCTCCCAAGTTTATCTATTTGGTTTTTGTTCGAAGTTGTCTCCAGCAAAATAATTTAAAATTTGTTAGGGAATCTATGGGAGAAAAATTGCTTTTCCAGGAAATATTATCAGAAAAAAGATAATTCGTATTTTTCCAGGATATCATGTGGATTTTTCGAAATTTTGCATAGTTGTTTTTGAAAGAGCTTGGTCTATCACGCGATTCTCAGCCTATCAAGCTAATAGACCCAGGTGTTTTCCTCATTTCGATGACTCTGACGATGCTATATTTACCCAGATCGGCCCGTAACCCCTAAGTGATTCACCCCGGACTTCCTGAACGCATGTCTATCTCGGTTGCCATAGCATCGATGTCTTACCTCTACCAGCCAGATGTGTATACACATCTGGCTGGTCTCCACACACCACTGCGCTGTGGTCCATGGACGTCCGTCCAGCACGCAATAGTTACGACGGCGATTATGGCTCGGCCAGCTGGGCCGGCCGGCAGCACCGTCGAATTAATCGGTCACACTTGGCCAGCGGATGGCGGCTTTCAGCCGGCATCGGTTTGGTGGTCGTTCGCTACGTGGATCTGTCATTTCCTGCAATTTCCAGTGGGTTGGTAGAAATTGTGCCGGGAATATGGCGCCAGACGGCGTGCGGTTGTGTCGTTATTCTCGGCTTTCGTTTATTTTCGCGTCTCTCGATGATCTTTGGAAGCTGGCGTGCTTGCACGTCCTTTGAGGTCGGCTTGATTTCACTTCATTACCGGCGATGCACACATTCATCCGGTCGCCCCCACATCTGGGCCGTCGCTATTGCCGGATTCGTGCTGTTCTTTGTACTAGCAGCACTTCATGCAACAGTTTTCATTGGAAGTCTTTTTTTTTCAGAAAAAAAGTTGGGATTCCTCAAGTGCGAAGTAGGGATGATAAGGATGATGGTTTCGGTTTCCGGAAGTCGGAAGTCTCTTAATCCTTTGGTCATTCAAGGATACAGCTCCTTGGTTCCTGAGAAATTTTCGGCGGCGCAGTTATGAGAAGTCAAAGATACTCTTCTTGCTTCATCCGAATTTCTTGTAATTCAAGCTTCTCTCAACTTACGACTTCCGGTTTTACGCAATACTTCTGTTCATGCTTGGTGTGAAGGGCTTTTCCTCCCCTTTCATCTATACCTTTTTATTTTGGCAACATGGTTTTTAATCCCCACACCTTCTTTCACAACTCAATCCAAAAAAAAATTCGAATGTTGAAGAATGAGAAGGCCCTTACCATCTTCTTATTATGCTTCGAGAGCTGTACTCCTCCATCTTCTCTCGAAACCTGAAATTTCAGCTTATTCGAAGTAAATTTTTGATTTCGAACGTGTCTAACGCATTATTCGGTTCTGAGTGTATTCTTCACGTGCGTAGGGTAAATATTTCGAAAAAAATTCAAGGGTAGGTATGCGGATGTTTGTCACCCATAAGCACTACGTGAGCTACTCTCTAAAAATTATCTTCCACAAATTTGAGCAAAATCCTCTGTTATTCCGTTCTGGCATAAACATTCGACATTATGATCAGCCACGGATTTGGTCTTTGTCCAGTAATCATAATCTTGGTCATTGCGGATAATGTGATGCACATAGTGCATCACGCCTTTTCGTCTCCATGTGGCCGTGTGACACACATGGTGCATCACGCTAAACACGCTCTTCGTGTCCATGAAACATTCCCCTGTTGTCGGGTGATGCGAATGGTAGTTTATCAGAAAAATGCCTTCTGGCCATTCAAGCTCGTCATGCAAAAATGTGCTCGTTCCGCAATGTGTTAAAAATTAAAGAGAGGGTCATGAAAGTCACGGAACCAGACACTGTTAACTTCCATAGCTGCTAAAATCTCTTTCTGCAAGGTTTTCTTCCAGTTTTCCTTGAAGAAAGGATTCTTGAAGTGTCTCGACCGCTCTAACATGGTCTTATGAATGGTGACCTGCCAAGCCTTTTGAGCTACACCATTACTAATGGCGTATCTCCTTCCACAATGAAAATTTCTTTTCTAGCATTTCCCATGATCTTCATTGATGATCCCATTTGTGCTAGTTTTTTCGGAAAATTGGTCCACAACGTCAGTGGTCTTCCTGGTCGAGGAAATGAAATCTTTAGATCTGTCATAATTCTATTCTTCAACATTTTCTCGCTAAATTTTCAGTTGAAGCGTTTTGTTCATGCGTAAATCGCGACTAAATGACGAGTGTGTTGGCCGACTATATGAGCACTTCTATCAACTTTGTCCTGAGATAGTCCGAGCAAAAGCTTGTACTTTTATATAGGATTCATTCCAAACCATGCTTTCATTCATGTTTTGTGTCGTTTATTTAGTGAACAACTTCGTAGTAACTCTCGGATTTCCCGACGATTCTTCGAATTTTCCTTTTCTCTCATCGTTATCTCTTGTCCATGGAAGTCTAGCAGTTTGCCCTTGAGAAAATTTGCTCCGTCTCTACACTTCTTCTCATATCTTCCGGGCTTACTTTGAAGAATGTGTGTTCGCCAGCTTATGCTACCACTGAGTGTCGGCACCGATTTATTCTCTGGATAATTGACGGTCCCATGGAAACTCCAACAAGCGGTGCAGGCCAGCACCGCTTGAGTGAGTTAGACGCACTTTCTCCAAGCAAATACAGCGAGTTCGAGGAATGCTCGTATTCATTCGCTCATTCATTCATTCATTCATTCATTCATTCATTCATTCATTCATTCATTCATTAATTAATTCATTCATTCATTCATTCACAAATTGAACTCGTAGTACTTGCACGCTCGTAGGGGCTGCCAAATATTTTGGACGAGTTTTCCTGCCCTTCTGATCTCTGCTCTATTTAATAGACGTCGTTTGTCAGTGGAGCAAACGCTATCTTGTTAAGCCATCAAACGGCATTCTACCCTCATCTGAGTAAGTGACTTACTTGTGGAAGTTCAAGTTACTCTGTGTGATAAATAAACAGGTAAGTGAAGCAAATAAGAGTAAGGTTCGTGTGGTTTGAAAATCGTTTAAAAATTGCTATAAAATGTTATTAAAGTTTGTTTGTATACCGCTTGTTTTTAATTTTTCTTTCATTTTCCGTTTTTTTTTTTTGGTTTCTTGTTGCTGGAAATCTCGGGAGACACCATGAGTTGATTTTTTCCTAATTTTCTTTAGTATGCTTCAGCCATTCTGATTAATGGCCTCGAACTCAGTTTTCCTGCCATTATTTCTGAGACTTCCTTGCTAAGATGGTCTCTGTTTTCTCGAATTTTCGGCGAATCCTTCGAGATTACCATCGCCTGCCTCGTCGCACCCATATCTGCCAATTCCACACTTTGCCATCTCACTCCTCGTTCTGGATTTGTTTATGCACGGAAATCAGTTTTGTTATGCCGCCGGGTTCGAGTGGCTCAAAGATTGCCCTGTCTGCGGCTTTGCAGGCCCGCGGATGTGCTGCTCTGCAGCGCAGCACCACCCACTTTTTTCCGCTTCCTCATTTCTTTCCGAGCCGCCGAAGCGTGCGTTTTTCATTGGTTGTCATGTAATAAAGTGCAAACCGAATTTTTCACCTCAACTTGATGAATGTCGCTGTTGGGGGGCGGGCCGTGGCTCTATCCTGGCTGATGAAAATCGCGTGTCAACAGCACACCGATCCACGCTAACTTGCAAAATAATTATTGGCCAGAGTGTTATTCCACTGAATTTTCAGGATATTCTGCTGGAACTGCGTACTGCAACGTACTATCTAAGGGTACCAGAGTTTCGGGATGATTTTTGGAATTTATATCCTGTTCGTTTGGACTTGGAGGGCTATTCATTCTTACATCTATTATTTGTTATTTATTATTTATGCATTCACCAGACACATAAGTACTTTTATCGCAGTCTGAACGATGCCTTCACATTCAGCGAACAGCACGATCATTTATTTATTTATTTATTTATTTATTTATTTATATATTTATATATTTATATATTTATTTATTTATTTATTTATTTATTTATTTATTTATTTATTTATTTATTTATTCATTCATTCATTCATTCATTCATTCGCTCATTCATTCATTCATTCATTCATTCATTCATTCATTCATTCACTGCATTCATTCATCCACTTATTTATTTATTTATTTATTTGATCCCTTCATGTTTCCCTGAGGGTGAAATTCGCGAAGATCAGGGAGACCGCCATTTTTTTTAGCTCGTTTTGGTTGCCTACATATGCCTTCCTACACAGTTCTTCTCCTCAAAAATAAGAGGTACCATATTTCCTCATTTCCTGATGAATTTCTCCTTATGCCATCCTTTGCACTCTACCCACCTGCTTTGTTTTCCTTTACTATGTCCGTTTTTCCTCCTTGTTTTATCTCTTTTTTTCCTGGAAGGTCCCCAAGGTAGCTGTTCAAGAAGCCGCCTTGGAAACCCTACGTTTTCTCGCCCTCGTTTCCCATACATGCCAGCTCGCAATCAGACTTTTTTCGCTGAATCATATCTGCTAATGGATTTCGCGTGGGAAGATTCACGTTTGTTTCCCGTGTAGCTGTTTTTTCTTCCCCATTTCCTTATTTTTTCCGTGTCTCCAGAGTGCTTTCCATCCTTTAATATGCAGAGTATTGCATTTCAGCGTCGCTCTGAGATCCTGTATTTTGTTTACATTGGATCCCCTAATTTCACTTAAAGAAAGAGAGAAAAAGTAGGGGTAAAAGAAAAAAAACGGACAATTACTCAAGAATAGCAAAATAAAACAAATAAATAAAGTCATCAGTTACCCAATGTAGCATAACTGAAACATTTCGGCTAATGGCTTGCATTTCTACGAACGTTAGAAACATTATGTTCTGTGTTCACCCAGCAATTCTTTTAATCCTCAGCTTTGCTTCCCCAGTTGGGACTCACGGATTCTCACTCAATTCTCGGAACACGCTAAAAAATCCTGATTCCATGGTATAGTTTTGTGCCCGATAAAATTTGTTTATACGCCCTAGCCACCACCTTTTACGCTTTTCTTTGCATTCAAACCCGGCAA
This sequence comes from Ancylostoma ceylanicum, assembly GCA_000688135.1. Taxonomy (NCBI): domain Eukaryota; kingdom Metazoa; phylum Nematoda; class Chromadorea; order Rhabditida; family Ancylostomatidae; genus Ancylostoma; species Ancylostoma ceylanicum. The sequence continues at coordinate 225,637 of JARK01001530.1, forward strand.
GCAATTAAGCCGGGGCAAGAAATCAATTGTACCCGGTGAAAGGGTTGGAGTGGAGTTTTCTGGCAGCAGTACGAGCAAATGGATACTTGATAGAGGGGCCATTGGTGCTGGCGAAAAACTTGAAAAAAGAAGAAAAATTGTTCAGGGGATGGGGGGGGGAGTGGAGTTGGGTTTGA
>JARK01001530.1:225928-299750 GCA_000688135.1 Ancylostoma ceylanicum
GGGGGGGGGCACTTAGTATGGATCGATATATCGACATGTCCTACATGTTTTGACTTGTTACCAGTCTAGGTAACTATTGTATCGACTTGTCAGTTAACTAGTCAAAGTGTTCATGACGTGTCAACTAACAAGTCAGAACGTGTAGGACAGGTATTGCTTGGTTTCAATCTGGTTTATTTTTATTCTCTAAGCCATCCTTGTTAGCCCTGTTACTGGACATTTTCGATTGTTTCTCATCTCTTGGCGCATTTGTGGTACTGCTGGGTTGGTACCGCCATTCTATCCTTCCCTCTGATAATGAAAAGCAGAACCGTAGCGTAACACGTTAAGTTAAAAACGTAAGGATATCCGCCCCACTTGCTGCCGTCCTCCCCTCGGCTGCTGCTGAGACTTTCCGCTTTTTAGGGGCAAGTAAGGGGCTGATGGCAGCAACTACAATACCAGTCATAATTATTGTCCCAAAATCCGTGTCCGACGGAATAATCCGTCGGAAACCGTCAGAATCGTTGGGAATGGACTAAAATGACAGTTCATATCACCATTCGAAAGCTCTCAAGCTTCTGATTGTGAGTCTGAACATCTATATCAAAATCTTGTTTGACATCAGACTAACGAGAACAAGATGGTCCCCGCTAATTACATTACCTGTGGGCAAATCGGGTGGAGATGAGCCAAAATTTCACTCAGGCTTATAATTCTTGCAAATAAACATTAGATTTGCATACTCCATTTCACTGCGGTCACGCTAATACCCCATATGGGTATGATCGGCGCTGGTGGAGCGGACCACAATTTTTTTTTCATTTTTGCGAAAATAGAAAGTTTGGACCGTTATAAAAAGAGAAAGCAAATAGTCTATGTCAAATCAAGCGTGGATCATGAAGAGAAAGTTGTTTCGATGCCTGCTAAACACGGAAAACGCCACTGGCCGAGGTATCTTACAAGTTACAAGCTTCTGAATATCACTTGCCGTGCAAAAAAAATTTTTTATTCACTTTTCCATACTTATCACAGCGACTTTTCTGACGTGTCATTGACTAGCTTATGAACCAAATTCTGCAGCACGATTGATTCTGTCGATCGCTCTAAGCTGTTTTGCAGAAAATCGTTTCAATCCCATTTTATTTCGATGTGAAAATGTACCAAACCTACAAAATGACCGCATTCTTTCTTCGCCAATTTACGGCTGAACAGTAGTTTTCATGCAGATGTTCAGACTCACGAGTTCGAGAGCTTTTAAATGGTGATATGAACTGTTATTTTGGTCCACTCTGGAAGATTCTGACGGTTTTCGACGGATTAATCCGTCGAAAACGGATTTTGGGACAAAAATTATGACTGGTATTGTAGGGGAGATGACCCGCAGCTCTCGCTGACGCCGATGTGTTCGAGAGACTGAAGACTTTATTTCCTTCCGCTTTACGAGAAGTAAGGATGAGCCTTCGCGGAAATAATCCGACATCGATGGCTCTTTTTGAGGGGATAAATTATGTAGGCTAAATTATGCAGTGCGAGGATCTGAAGAAGAGCAATTGAGAAAATTCGAGTGTACTAGAGGTACTTTTTCGGAAATAGGAGCGATAGGGATATTTGGGCACGGGTAATAATTATAGAGTAGGGTTACTAATCTCCTCATTGCTTAGTAATTCCAGCCGGAAATACTTGTCAGAAATGATTTTATTTTTGTGTGAATAAAAAATTCTTTTTCTCTTCTGCTACAATCAAAACGAGTTTAAGAATTAATGAATCTGTTATCTCCCTGAAAATCAACCCAATTTTTTGAAAAGTTCGTTGAACTCCGAAATAAGCCGTGCTACCCAGTGCATTTGCCCTGGAGCTATTTCCAGCCCCGAAGTACTCCAGCATCAAGTGCCGGTTCTGGAAAGCACTTATTATCCCTCGTCTATTACCTCGTCATACTGCGAATGCACATGAGACGTATGAGACGTAGCTTGCACTTGCACCACAGGGGATAAGTGCGTTTTTTTTGCTCCCACTTCTTCAACTCCCAATACCCAACCGCAATTTGTAGCGCAACCGGTAGTTTACTCATAGTAAAACTGTGTCAAAAAATAGAAATAATCCGATTTTCCACAGATATTCGGACCAAATTATGATTTTTTTCACTTTTTCGACCTCTTATACTAGTTGGAGAAAGAATAAATTTTTACTACGGAAACCGAAATCTTCTGTTCGTAGAAAATTGTTCACATACAGGGGAGGCACAGAGTATGCTGAATTTACCAAAACAATGCTTTTCAGAAAGCCTCAAAAAATTTAGATTAGACCTGTACCGTCAGCTGTAAATAATGTCAGTCTATGTTTTCCTAGTTGTGTTCGTTTTTCTGAACGTTTTCATTGTTTTATTCCTTCTTATCATGTGCTGTGCACGAGCAATAAATAAATAATTAAAACTTCAATAAAAGTCCGCTGGTCTGTGGATTAGATGGTAATGAGGATAGTTGTCCCATATTTTGAGGTCTTCCTGTTCAACCGTCTGTAATTTGGGTAAAGTACCCGTTTTCTGCGCATTATTTCTGAAACTGCGCCTATCTCGGTCACTCTGTTGACAAAATTCCTTTCCCGTTCAGAAGTCTCCACTTTTAACAAGGGAATGATACAAAGGGAGCTTTTCTAAAGCAAGATGGTGATGGATTCCACAGCATGGACATGGAGGAAGCGGAAGGGGGGGGGGGGAAGGAGCTGAGCTCACTCCGCAACCCTGGTTGCAGTTCGGTAGTCTCCTACGAGTTCCTAAATAGGGGAAAACCTAGCCTGGGCATAGCAGAACCTCTGTCAGAAGCTTTCTGAAGCGAACAACGGCAATTCGCACTAGATACGTGCGTCAGTCGCGCGTCAGACGCATGTTTCCCTATTCATAAGGCTTTCCGTGGAAATATAGTGAACTCCAAACGGTCGTAGACAAGAAGCGGGTCCGCGGCGCGTGCACTCTGGTTGTCTGCCGCACCTACCGAAGCAGCGGGAAATCACGACGTATCCGTTCTCCTCCGCGTCTCTGCCCAGCAGGCCTGCTACTTCGGTGCGGCAGACAACCAGAGTGGCCGCGCCTCGGTCCCACCCCTTGTCCACGGCCGTTTGGAGTTCACTGTAGGTCAATGCCACATGCACATTTTCAATGAAACCAACGCACGACTTCCAAGAGAAAAAAATCGGAAACGCGTGCGTCTCACTAGCGCCTGAGCTGCGTGCGGTCTGCGATTAGTCCTATCCTTCATCACGCACATCAAACGCTCTGGTATAAACAGCGCTATAGAAGGGAGGAGGTGTGGGCACACATAGGAGGGTTTCGACCTTGTGTATCGCACAAGATTATAGAAGGCAGCCACGGCCGCGCCGGTACCGTAACCTGACCTGTTTCGGGTGTCAATTATATTGCCGCGCGTGCGGCTGCACACAATGCGCAAGCGTATATGGCATCGCCAAAGATATTTTACAAGTTCATTTGAAGGTAGTGTCCATGTAATCCATGGAATATCTTCACTATCGATGTCCAGAACCAGTGTTTTCTGCTACTCTTCTGATTAATTTCAACTATCGGGTTGAGGAATATATTTGTTTTTCATGGGCTAAGAGAATCGAAAATTAACATGCTTCACACATTGGAGTTGCTGAACTAGATTTTTAGAAAGAAAAAAAAATGATTTATAATCATTATGAGTAGAGTTCCCTATAAATACAAGCAGTAGCAGTCTTGGCCTAATTATCCATTCGCGGGAATTTTTCTCCCCTAGGGCCATGCTGCAGGCAAGGTTGACCCACTATTGTGGTGGTAGGTTAATATCGTAACGACTAAAGGCTAGAGGTGATCTCATGCTCAACTAAAAAAATGCAGCGAGGGCGTACGGCGCATTCACAGAGGGGTAATTTCCGACGCTGGTCTCGATCATTATTATCATCATTTAGTATTACACTGTCATTTTTTCTGCCGAAATCAACATCCTCCTCAGTTTCCTACAGTTGTCCTATCATAGACGTACAAAGACGAGAACCAGTATAAAGTGAATAGCATATTCGTATTCAGCATCTCAAATAACCCTCGTATGCAAAGTTTCAGCAAAAAAAAACATTTACTTTGAAATTTTGGAGTCAGGATGTGATGTGGTGAAAAAATGGTGAAACCCATATAGTTGGGATTCGGTAATGCAGGAAAACACTGGTTCTTCACATTGATAATGAAGATATTCCATGGATACAGTCTTCAAATGAACTTGTAGAATATCTTTTACAATGCCGTATACGCTTGCGCATTGTGTGCAGCCGCACGCGCGGCAATATAATTGACACCCGAAACAGGTCAGGTTACGGTACCGGCGCGGCCGTGGCTGCCTTCTATAATCTTGTGTGTATCACACCTTGGGTACGACCAAAGAAGTGATGCACATGATGTGCACTGTCTGGGTGGTTGATCCTGCTAGGTACTGCCAGTCATTTCCTCGCTAGTAAGAGGAGGGTGATCCATCCTTCAGAACCTGGAGTTTTATTTGTTTATTTATTTGTTTATTTAATGCCGTCAGGGGCTGCAAGCAGGGACACATGAACGTCGCACAGAAAAATAGTTGAACAAAACAAAAAAAAATCATGGGACTTCATGTATGGAAACTTGTGAAGGACATGAACATCCATAGCCATTCCATGCTATCATGCCTATATCGTTGCCCTGTTGGTGCCGCTTTCCAGAAAATTATCATTTCTCACATTTTCTCTAACATTTTTCAAACTAGTATGCTTCTCATACGTGAATATTCATAGCTTTTTCCCACTTCCATGTTCCCACACCTTTTTTCCCGAAGAAGTTCACCCTTCCCATCTCATCGCTTTTTCCGTCGTCGCGCGACGAGACACAGATCAAAAGTCCGCGCAACACAACTGCAGTCATGCATGTGCGTAACTGATTTCATTATAACCATGACGGCGTCCGAAGACCGCGCGGAAAACTCCTCCATTCATCCGGCGCGACGTGTCTTCTCGCCGCTCAACTCCCTCGTTGACGGCTAATCTGTCGCATAAATTCCGATTCTTTATGTGCTATATGGCTGTGGATGTGCTATCGTCACTGAGGCAATGGCCGCGTGGATATTTTAGTGGGTGTAGAGTGGGCTGTGGCTCTTCTTATGGGCAGCGTGGAGATTCTAGTGGGATTATTTTACTCGGTGGGGGTTAGAGGGAGTTTAATAGTGCAATGAGGGTGCCTTGTGACCTGTAGAGTCCAGGGGGGAATTTTTCACTAATACTCCATTCTTTAAAAGGCTATCACTAGAAAATTTTTATGTAATTCCACGAAAACTTAAGCTTCATGTAGTTTTTTCAAAACATTCCTCAGGAAAATGACAGGCAGCAGACAACTCAGCTCTGTCGATGTTTTATTTTGCCTCCTCCTTGCACATTCCAAAAGTTCTCCTGCCCTCACAGCCGTCACGTCATTTCTTCCTGGTTCTTCATCAGTTTCAGGAATTGTTTCTTTCCTCGTGCAGCGTTATTGCGCTAAAGTTAACGGGTTCTCGGAATTTCTAGCTCGAGACCTTGGGATTTTCCTTCACTCGTCCTTTTAATGCGGCGGTTCTCTGGAGCTGCTCAAATTCTTCACCAACAAACACTCAAAACCCTGACATCCTGGTGCTCATGTACTAGGTAGTGTGGACTTCTGGCTTCTGGTTTTTCGCAGGCGTACTTCCGCCTAAACATGAATTAGAGGTCCAATCTAGCGTACCTATGCAGCTGTATTTATGGCTCGTTTTTGGACATCTATCCAAAAAAAACCTCATGTTTTCCGAGTGCTACATTTATCCTAGAATAGGATTCACATGGCTTTCCCGTGACCTCTAAACTGCGATGCAGAATGGGTCATGTCCAGAATTTAGGGTTGCCGCCAATTTTTAACTGATTCGCTTGCTTTCTCTTGGAATAAAATTATTTCCCTATCCTGAAAAGTTGTTTATAGAAAGATAATGTGTCAGTTTGCATTGAAAAGTGACATTTCCATCCATCAAGTGTAATCAAATGATGTCATGGATATGTATGATGTCAAACTGAGCGACGTAAATGAACGGAGAAATCTCTAGGCAGTGAACTGCTAAACATTTCATAAAAACCAGTTCGATGCTCGTCGCTCTTTTGCGAGGAAACTTTTCCGACCAGCAATTTCTCTATTCTCCTGACTTGTGGAAAAATCTTCAATCAGGGATCCATCTGCGAGATCAAATTCCTCCTTTGAAAAAAAAGAGAAATCAACTATGTAACGACGTAAACCTATTCACCACCTACGCGAATGGCTTGAATGCTTTTCGAACCATACAAGAAGTCTGAGACGTGTGACTTCCGCGTGCCACAAAAATCCGGATTTTGCTGAAGACCAGTGAAGACAGCAAGTGTGACGATCTTTTCATCATTTCTTTTTTATTTGTGAGAAATTCTGTGTTTTGGCTTTTCTGCAATGTTCCTCCATAGAAGCGCATGAGAATATTTGAAGTGCTTGGGGTAAAATTAATTTATTCAAAGGAAAGTAAGCACAGAAGGTGCAAGACATTCACTAGTAGCTTGATTTCAAGGAGCATATTCTCGAAGAACGAGGGACTTGCCAGGTTCACAGCGACCTAAGCCAGGTTGGTTTAGGCTTTATGGTAAGGCACCTCCCGTGTAGGAAAATAAAAACTGCTTAATTCCCAACCTAAAGGTTGAATGGAAATTTGACGTCTGCTCGCTAAGTTGAGTAGCAATTAATGATCACGCCGACGAAGTACCCTTCCCTTGTCAGCCAGATTCATACATTCGTTTCCTTGCCACTTCCTGCATTTATTTATTTGTTATATTTACTTGCTTACTTATTTACTACCATGTTGACCGGAAAAAATATTGAATAATGTCCAAAAATTGGAAAATCCAAAAACAAAGAGTTTCACTGCCTTTATTTTCGTTCACCCAAAGGTGTAAGGCCCTACCTGTTCTGACCATTTCAATTTGCCGACTTATCCGAAATCGAATACTCGAATATCGAATGTATCTAATACATTATTCGATCAACACACTATTACCTACTTATATTCAAAGTTGCACTAACAGAAGGTTCAACTCGAAGTGTCTATGTTCCTGAATGTACTGGGGTAATACCAATCGAGGATACAAGCTCAACTCACGACGGATAATCTAGTCGCTTCTTTTTACGAGAGGTGGAAAAGTTCAGAGCAAGTAACATCTTATCACGGGATAGATGGAGTCCAATAGAGGACTCGGGGGGAAGGAGGGCGGGGGCCCCCGAGAATTGGTCACTGGATTTTCGAAACAATTATATTTCATAAAATAGATAAAAAGATCTTGTATTGGTTCATTTTTAATGTGTAGTTTACTCTCATTATTATTGTTCAAATAATAATTCTTAAGTATTTTATATTTAAATTCACATTTTCATGAATTAATTTTTTGTCTGGGTCCCCAAAGCGGCCAAGACCCTACTTTTTCCCCACGTCCCACCCTCCTCGTTCATTTTCTCCATCCATCAGTGGTGGTGTCATATAATGTGGATGCTGTTTCTGGATGGGTTACCCAGCTATCTCTGCCATCAAGACAGTATTTGCTGTATTCGCTGCAGCTAATCTCCAGAAAATTTGTGTGCCTGTTTTCAGTAATTCTACCAAAATTATGGTAAAATTTAACCGTTTTGAGAGCTGTAGCTACCTCTCAGTGAGCAAGGGCTATTTTTCCTTCGTTCATTCATAGTAATTGTAAAATTTTTGTCCGTATTCGTAGTCTTAGGTTTATCTCTGCACCGTGTATCCTGAATTTGCTCGCACTGAATTTTTTTCCGATCCGGTGTTAAATGGCTTCTGTACCTGTACTTGGATTCAGCAGACCTTAGCTATCCTAACTTTATTTATTTTACACATAAATACAAATAAATAGATGCTCACAACATCGAAATAAATAGCGTCTACTTTCCTGCCACAGCGTAACCACCCTGAGGCAATGGCGGTGGAAGGTATGGAGGTGGTGCAATTGGTGGTGCTCCGCCACAGGCAGGAGGTGGAGGACATACGGGCGGAGGCGGACATGGCGGTGGAAGCGGAGGAGGGCTGTAATAGTTAAAGCACCGTAAGTAACGCTGAAAACTATAGGGTCCTGTGAAGTAAACTGTATACCATGGTGGAGGGCAGAAGCACGCGTCAGAGAAGGCGAAAATCGCCAGCAGAAGCGCAGCAAGTCTCAGCATAGCGTAGGACCTTTGGGAGTGGTACTGACCAGATGGATACTATCTGCGCGGGTGTACTTTCTGGATGCAAGGTGAGCAAAAGGTTGCGCTACGGCTACGGTCGTCTTGGAGGTGTTTAAATAGTCTACGAGAAATTGGCGAGGGGCTGGTTTCTAATGACTCATACGGTGATTTTCTCTGAATGGGGTTTTGAGGCTTGAACGATTTCGATCCACGGTAAGTCCACTCCGGTTCATTGGATCTTTGTAGTCAACAGTAAAAACCATCACCACACCTGAACAAATACACGTACCTGGCTTAAGAACTTAACAATGGGAAGGCAGAAGCTGGATGGGTGGTCAGATGACGCAACGAAGAGGTTGACAGTTCCTTGTTGTCCTATGGACCGCGCTTTTATGCCTGCGGTTTTCTGGCCCAGAAATTTTGTACATGAGAATAACCTGGATGCAGTTCATCAGTTTTGTAAGAATAACCACCCAAGAGCGAATGATTGTGAAGACATCATGATGTTTTCTCATGTTCAAAACCATATATAGTTAATGGTGTGTATGTTTGAGGGTGGCGTGTCGGCGCAGCGCCTGCTATGACGCGAGCTAGCGATCGGTACTCAGCTGGTTGTCTGCTGGAGCGCTGCCAACAGTACGCCACGCGTCATGGCATGCGGTGCGCTCGCAGGCCACCCCGAAACATACACACTGCATCTTATATTGCTATTTTGAAAGCAGCTCCTACTGAAACAGTTCCGAGGAGGAAACGATCCAATAGCTTTCATTTTTGAGATTTATTCATTTACTCATTTATTTATTTATCTGTATATTTATATATTTGATGTTCCTACGTCATTACTATGCCAAACGCACGAAGAAATCCTGTCGGTTTCAAGAGAACTGAAGTTAGATAAACAAAAACAACAACATTAACGACAACAACAACAACAACAAAACAGCAGCAACAACAGCAACAAACGGCGTCTTCCCTTCTACAGCTTGCGACAATTTGCCTTCTACAGCTGTCTGTGACTGTAAATCAAACACGATTGAGAATTACAGCAATCACTGCTATCTATTACATTTTATCAGCTCTTCAAATAGTCAAATATTATCCTCGAGATTGTGTTTATACTCCGTCGCGCGCAGTCTGAATCGCGTCGCGTATCCAAGCAGGCGCGACGCGACGCGACATTGTAGGCTAAAATTTGACATCATGTTCATTCGTTCATCTAGTTCGTGTTTCCTATTGAATTTCGTTACCCGTCGCATCGCTCATTTTGCGACTGTCACAGCGACGCAATGGCATCGCTACTAAGTATAAACACAGCCTAACCATGTCCGATGAACGTGATTGGCCCATGGTTTCTGCTCTTTTGATCTACTGTTGTTTTGGCCGCTGTGGGTTTCTAATCTGTTCGTAAATTCCACAGGAAGGGTTGTGTATGACCACGATGCATAAGTAAATAAATAAACAAATAAATAACTAATTGAATAAATAACACCCTTCCCTATTTAATGATCTCAAAAATGGGAGCTGTCGATCACTTCATCGTTCTTGTTGTTTTGTTGATATTGTTTATCAAACGACAATTCTCATGAAACCGATGGAATTTCCCTCTATATTGGCACACTACTGATGTTAATGCATTAAATAAATAAGTAAATAAATAAATAAATAACTCTCAAAAATGAAAGCTATTGGATCATTTTCTCCTCGGAAGGAACTATTTGACCATTGAGGATCCTTCAAAAGTGCCCTACCTCTGAGGAAAATGAGTCAGCCTTCGGAACATAAACATAAACAAGACCTGGTATATTTAAAAATTACTCTCGACGAACAGTTCCGTTCTTCACTCAATTACACGGGGCTGATGGCATCATCTGTTGCGCCGTTAACGAAATTTGGTTCATGTCTTCGTTATGAGCCTATTTTTGGAAATGTTCGAGTTTCTTAGTGTCTCTACTTACTGCTTCTCTGATCCAGTTAAACTCGTTCTCTATTCTTATCTAGAAATTTCTTTGTCACGCTACCACACATTTCTTAGCTTAGTAGAAGCTCGCCTCTGTACACAGAAGCCGAAAAGCATCTGCAATTTTATTGTCAATCAAGGTGACCGGCATCTTAAGCTGCTTCGCTTGCTAAGGTGCCGTTCACATCAACCACAGCGAAAAACTACCTAGAGAAAACCAGCTTTACGATGAATACCATCGTTTTATTCCTGGACTCTTTGCAAACCGAACATGTTTCGCCTAAAAAGGCTTTCCTTTCACTCATAGAATTAGTGAAACAGGTCAATGTGGAATTAGGAAAGTCGCCTTTTCCGTAGAAGTTCACGGATTCGCAGAAAAATTCACTATCGAACTCGGTTTCTGTGTTAATGCATCTGTGCATGTTGACCACTGGGTAAAAACCACACCGAATACTGGATCGGTGACGTCTTCAGTCTTCGACGGCCTGTTGCCCTATCGTGAATGGTCTCATAAGGAAGCTTTTGATACACGTGTAGTGTCGTTTTTGCCAGCTTCTGCAAACAGAGCGGTTCCTGCAACTTATTAGCCATCTAGTTCCGTGTTGGGGAAGACACAGCCACTTGATCACTTGATCATCTGCAAAGCTTGCAGTGGAGATGCTTGAGCATGACGTGGAACTGTCATTCGATTGGCAAATGCAATAGTTGTAATTATCCTTGGATGAGTAAATGTGGCAGGGTTCTTGGACCCTCAACGGTAGTACAGGGTGCGGCATAAATACTGTGTCAAAATCATTTGTTAATAACTTTCGTCAAAAAAGATGAAACTACAAATGCTCTCCAATATTATTTACCTGAAGCCTTACGGATCAAATTTATTTGGAAATATCTAGCGCGGTTTCCTTCTGCCTCCCTGATAGTGACTAAACCTAGGGCAAGCAAAACCGTTGTGGCCCGCAGACAACCTCTGGAAATTTTTTCCTCCTTCTGCCCTCTAAACAATCCTACGATTGTGACACCGGTAGGTTACTGTGCGCACATCAACTGCTTTATGATTACCAATTGTCGCCTCCATAACCTCGATGCCAATGAAATTTGAACACCATTCCTCCGTCGGGATGAGGTCGTGGAATTGAGGCAACAGTGGTAACTTTTTGTTCTGCACCTAGTTCCTTGGAGCACTGCTATCCTAGCAAACCCATCTTGCATGGATGAACCACCAGCTATACCTGCTTTACAAAAATACCCTAGTGCTTTAACAAGGAGCTGTTCTTCCATCTCTGTTTCAGCATAAACTTCGAGCATGAGGTGGCTTTCAGACACATCAGCTTCAATGACGTTAAAAGTCAAACGAAACCTGCAAGAGAGATCCTCTCTACTCCTTCTGATGTCCTGGGGGACTGAGCATGTACTGAGCAATTTTCACTAATAAAGCTCCGCTCCGCATTGAACTGTAAATCAACGTTCTAAGGTGCCCATCTCTTGCGGCCCCCTGTCCTCCCACGAAGCTTCACCTAATTCTGGCTTCTCTCATGGCAATGCGCATCGCTGGGTACATGCTCTCCCTGATGCTTGTAGAACTCTGTCTGGATCTCCTACCTGACTAGTGTTTTCATTGCCATCTGTAAAGATGATCACCTTTATGTGCACCTAATCTTTCTTTCTCTTACTTTGGCATGAGACTCGTTTCTTGTGGATTTTTTCTAATATGTGGAAATGCGACATTTGTGTGGCATGCAGGTAAGAATAGCCCTCCAACAGCAGAGCATTGTAGCACAAATTGGACGGTGCAGTGGTGTTGCTGCCAATGATAGGTGACCAAGAAACAAGATTGTACAATTGAGGTTCATAGGAGGATCTCAGCTCTTTTCAAATCCGGACTTGTTATTACGTGGAAGGTTGGTGTGCGGTTATGGAACACGGAGGTAATAGAGAAGAAGGGGTGACAATACTAGAGGTAGAATCCACGCTAGAGAGGTTTATCTTATTGGGGACGGATCTAGCGACGGAATTTGGCACAGTATTTATGCCGCACCCTGTACAGGTTTATCACCTTCACATGCTGAGCAATCAACTTCACCACATCTTAAAAATCTACTTTTCTTCTAAGTGGAGGAACATGGGTCAGAAAGATGTCAACCTATAACCGATAATACTAGATTTATGCTGAATACTGGTATTTATTTAATTTTTCTCTGAAAAATATTTGCTACTTCTGGCCCTACCACATCTTTGAGCCATTCAACACTTGTCGCTTTTGACGATTTCTCAAGTGAAATTCTGCACCAAACGTCCGGCAAGTACCTACTGTGCTTGGGTGCATCAATGAGATTACCCAGGGTATTGACGCCCGTTTTAACCATGTGCAATTCCATATGGTGTCATCACGTTTACCTTGGGTAAGCTCGATGCATGCGGCCTCTGGTCTTTGAGTATTATCCTGGTTAGGGCAGCTGCCCTCTCATAACCCTGTATACTCCGCCCGGGTGAATCGGGAATTTTTCTTTCTGTAGTCGACGAATCACGTTGAATTTTTCTCTGTGGATGCATATTCCATTACTAGTCATCACTCCGTAAAATATCCCTTCTTTGTCGTGAACCGGCTTCACATTTGAAAATTCCCATCCTAGCTTGACAAGCATGGTCCTTTCCCAAGCTGGTATCCAGTTGGAGTTTTTTTCCCAGGAACACTGATGATCCCATAAAACGGAGGCTTTTGCTCTGGAAAGACTTCGTTCTTCCCAGCTGCGGTTTTTGAGGCTAACAGCACATCATTATGCCTATTTGAACTTGGGGCGATTCCTGAGAAAGCTTCCACCTCTGGGATGAGAACGTGTTTCGACTGAAACGGCTTTGAGAAAACCTCGCTCCTGAGCTGTGATTGGTCGATTCATGTGCACCTTCAAAGTACTGGAATCGCTGGGGATGAATAAACAGGTTTTCTAGGCTCGAGTGGGTCAGATGAATGCTGTCGGAGCCGATAGACTGTAATGAGGTGGCCAGCAACGTCATCCATTGCGTCGAATTTGAAGGACCAACCCGATTTCAAGAGTCATGTGCTTGCGTTGCGGTCGCGTCGCGGCGTACGTCTTGACTACCTCCAACCTTCAGCAGAAAAAAAAACATGCTGTACTCCAAGCCTTATTTAGTATTGTAGTATACATTTATTTACACGTGGTTACGCGAATGCAAAAAAAAAAAACAAAACAAAGCAAAACCAGAACAACGATATGTAACTGATTCAAAAATGGAAAACGTCAATAATTGATTTTATTCTGTTCTTTCCCCTGTTGATTTGAGCCAAGAACGGTTTCAGCGGTATTCCCACACCTATCTCAGGGTTACTAAGGATACCTTGGGAGAAGGAACAGCTCTTTCCCAGTACATATTTCGTTCCTGATTCAGTTTTTCCTGGAAGGTCGCTGCAGCTGTCGCCGGTTACCTCATCAGTTATGCAAAATGCTGACCAGCACCTCGTCACTTTGTTGTTTGTGACGTGTTTCCTGCGCAGCGCGTTTGGGACTACACCTTGCTTGGCCGCTTTTTCTGGATGTAGCCCTCTTATAGTCAGATCTCTCTCTACAAGAATGTTTCTCAGATTGGTTCTCTCCATCATCATTATATTTCAAGATTGTTTCTCTTTAGAATGTGGTAGAATGTCCTACTACTGCACAACTACAAAAACTTTCGGGCCAACCTACACAACATCACAACGTTTCAAGACAGTAGGTTGGTGATATCATTATATGTACACTCTAGGACAAACTCTACAAGCAAAATAATGTCCTCAACCGATTATGAAAAAAGGGGCATCCAATAGTTATGTAGCTACGATATTCAATTTCTATTTTACATTCATTTTTTATTTCAATTTATAATCCCATCGGCATTCTCATCGTAGTATTATCAGGCGATGTATGCGAGGAGCCACTAACGTTTACTAGTAGGTTATCCCAAAAATAACGGCCCCAAACTGGTTGTGAAGCTTTGGCATACTATAATTCCGCCAGCTTTGAAGATAGATAGACAATTTTATATTATTCTAAAGCACAAGATTTGCCCTTTCCGGGATCCGGAATTATTTTATAATTTTTGAATTTCGATGGGTTTTAGTTTCGATGAAATTGGGCATTTTGTGATGGTGTCGAACACGGTTTTCATGACCTCGACTTTCTTCTCCTTCTAGGACCTAGCGTAAATCTACTTGACATGCTGATTATCACGGTTTTTGTTAAAAAAAAAACACATCTCAATTTTTCAGCTGAATTGCACGATCTGGAATGTGCGGCTGAGAAACGACCGTTATTTTTGGGACAGCCTAGTATTTAGGGCTGGTACGTACATAGTATTTGTTCCTTGAAATCTTCGTCAATCGCAAACACGTCGACCAAAGACTGACTTAATATTATTTTCACCTCAATGATTTAGCATTTCATTCATTTCACCTGCTGCATAGTGAAGAGATCCACACGAATGCTGGGAATTTTCCTGAGCATTTCTCATTAACCTATGTTTTTCTGAGCATTTTCCATTAGCCTATGTTATTGAATCTTTCTCCTATATTCGTTGAAAACCTACTTTTAGAAAATTAATCTTTACTAACTTTGAACTCATGAACATTTACCATTCTTTACTTTCACTTCTTTCCCATCATTATCATGTCATGACGGAAGAGAACGGCAGCATTTTTATCCACAGATTTCCATATTTCCTTCTAGTGGAAAGTTACATACGTTCATTTCATGGTGGAAATTGCTATCACATTAAATATAATTTTCTCGTTAGTTCCTGGTCACTAATAGTGCATTCGCACGAATATTTGATCACCACCTATGCATTTGCTTCTTGCTCACTCTTTTTCCAGGTTTTTCCTAGAATTCTGAGTCAGTAAATGCCTCTCAGGCGGTGAAAAAAGTATACATATTACAGAGTGTTTAGGGTGCTCCTGTACTGGGAACTTCAGGATTACGTTGCATCCTGTCAAGGAAATTCTTGACTTTCAGCAGCGATGAATTCTCGCCTCTGAACCTCAAACGTCAAATTTAATCCTACGTTGAATTTCTCTCAGCCGGAGCATTCTGTTTTTTTTTCGCTGATTTCACACCTAACTTGGCTGTCGCTGCAATTAGTTTTTTTTCTTTACTGAGGGAAAAGAAGTTCATTTTATGGCTGATCGATTTCAAATAGCAGTTTTTGCCCTATGCCTACGTAAGTACATACTTCTTCTTCTCACTTGCTCTGCACGCGAGACGTAGGCGGAGACTTTTTGACCATATTTCCCAGCATTTTACCACCTCCAAAGGCAACATGTACGCCGTAATCACCAGCGGTGGGAGTCATGACGTTCCTGAGAAGGTTCTTGGCCTTCCGCTCATTTGGAAAGGACGAGTTTGTTATGTGTGTCACGTATATATCCTGCTACTATTTGTATAATATGTAGATGTTGACAGCGGCGAGTCGTTTGG
Organism: Ancylostoma ceylanicum; assembly: GCA_000688135.1. Classification (NCBI taxonomy): domain Eukaryota; kingdom Metazoa; phylum Nematoda; class Chromadorea; order Rhabditida; family Ancylostomatidae; genus Ancylostoma; species Ancylostoma ceylanicum. The sequence goes on from JARK01001530.1 coordinate 241,575, forward strand.
ACAAAGTAAAACCCCTGAAATCTCGTCTATTCTATATAGATGGACGGGTAGATGACAATCTTCCCGGGATACTCATAAATCTCTCCACAGGAAGAATTCAGCTTTTGAACACTTGCCCATTAGTTTTATCTACTTCTTCTAATCAGAGTCGTAATTTCTCTGATTTTGGTCAACTTTGCAAATATCGATTTGGAACAGATATTCAGGACCAGGAGAACAAGTTGCTGCCCACTTCTGCTCCGAATACAAGTTGCAAACAACCGTCTAACTAACAAATCGCTATCGACAGTTCTGACGTGATCATGCCAGCCAAAAACTATGTAGTTATCAAGAATTTTTCCTTTTAACAACTTGCCGGCATGGAAGAGTCAACATAAGTTGTCGTCTACTTTCTTACAAGGCAAGAACACGTTTCCACCAAGCTTTTTGGTTGCACCAGTTGCCGACCGTTGTTGGCAATAAAAAATTTCAAAAACCGCTCCAGAAAGTATCATTTTGTCAGTTTTAATATTTATTTTAAATTGTTGGATTTTGCAAAAATGCGTAATAAAAAATGAACAGGAGTCAATCCAGTATGTAATGATATCGTGGTAACGAATCTTTGACCTTCCTATCTTTTTGATTGTGATTTCTAGTTGTTCTCTTGTGAAAAAATTGAGTAGAAATCGAGAGAATAGATATTTCGAGTAGAAATTGACGTTTTTCTATAGAATTCTAGACTTTTTCGGGTAAATATCTAGCAAATTCTATTGATAATTACTCGAATTCTACTCGAAATTACTCGATCTCTTCTCGAGCTTTTGCATCTGAGTTCCTCGAGTTTTTGTCGTTTTTCTGTTTTGAATTTTTTCACGCGAGCTTTTTTTCTCTGTGAAGTTAATCTGATATGTGTAGCACACCTCATTTTGGCATATAGTAAACAAATAAATAAATAAATAAATAAATAAATAAATAAATAAATAAATAAATAAATAAATAAATAAATAAATAAATAAATAAATGTAGTAGCTCTCCATAGCTCTCTTCCCCCTCAAATCGCCATAGCTCACCTTTTGCCCTCTAAAATATTTTAAAATTTTTGAAGTGTTCGTTAAATTTGTTCGTTTAAATGTCCTGTTTAAATATTCATTATGTTTCTCGAATTTTTACTGCTATGGATGCCTTTTTTCCAGCATCCCCTAGGTTTTACTAGAACATCTAATTAGCACCCCGTTAGAAGACGTAGAGTAATTTCTTTGGTGCTCTTCAGATATTCCATTATGCGTCGTCGTGTGTGCCAGCATGTCAGCTCACATCGCGCTCGAAAGTGACTTATGACCGAAAGAGCAGCGGATATCCATTCGATTACCCTTTCGGACAGGACACATGCACTGTGCTGGGGAATGAGCTCAGGGTAACATTGCCCTTTCCAAAGAAGGTACCACGCCGACCAAACCTCTCCTTGAAACCTCGGAGCAAACTTGGGTAATTAAATCTTTTCAATAAATGGTCCGCCTAGCGTTTGACTACCTTCTCAGATGAAGTCAAATGTCTGGCGCGCCACATAAACGGACTTGATTATAGTCTGTTCAAACAGTCTGTTCAAACACGGCGACAATTGATAATTCGCTCATATTGTCTATTTTTCTCTTCATCCTCTCCAATTCCTGCATTCTATCTTCTGGCGCTCTTCTTCTCTGGGACGTTTTTCGAATTATCTTCTCCAGTGAAACGGATTATGACTGCTTGATTTATTGGTTAACCGTCTCGTGCTGTTTATACTTTTTCCATCGCGTCAATTTGAGGCGCAATGCGACACGCGAGTTAAATTTGCGAGATGCTAGGTAGCGCGACGGTATAGCGAGACGTCATCGCTACGCATCGCGTCGCGGATTTTGTGAGCGTGACCGCGACGCTGTCGCCCCGCAGTGAAGTATAAATAGGAATATTATATAAAATAGGCATATTGATGGGAAAGGCGTACATATAAAGTAAGTATTCAAATTCAAACAGTATATGCAGTGAACTCCAAACGGCCGTAGACATGGGGCGGGACCGCTGCGTGGCGTTGTTGGGCAGAGACACAGGGCTCTGTATGCTGGCTCTGGTTGTCTGCTTCTGCCAGCAACAGCATGCAGAACCCCTGTGTCTCTGCCTAAGAACGCCGCGCCGCGCCGCAGGTCCCGCTCCTTGCTTAAGGCCGTTTGGAGTTCACTGTATAATTGCTTTAGAGCTCTCTGAATAGATGTATAACGTAGCATACACGAGCTTTCATTCCATGTACTTATTTATTTATTTATTTCAAACACCGGAATGACAAGCCGTATGTGCAGCTAACATTACCAGTAAACAAGAAGAACACAATAGATCCTCGAGAAAATTAATATGGGGAAGGAGCACCTTGACCTCGCTAGATCCAAGCTGCTGCTCACCCAGAGTAGTGAATCTCGCTCAAGTAACATTGCACAGGGAAGACATTTTTAAAATTCATTCAACTATTTTTTTATTTAAATTATTTTGTTTATCAATTGCTTCGTTGTTCCCTTTATTTTATGATTTTTGTTTAATTTTTGTTGTGTGCGAAGAAGTTTATGTAAGTCAATATGTCTGTGGAAACCGCTTCCCACTTGGGTCGAATTCGCTAAGAAATTCTACCGATTCCTGTGATTCACCTACTATAATCTCCCATGCACTTCCCATTCTCTATAGCTTTACGCTAAACGGTTTGTACTCTCATGAATGTGTCTGGGAGGACACAATAGAGTCTGGGAGTGTGCATGTGATCTCCCTCTAGCTCCTAAAACTCCAGCTTGTTGAGTTGCTGCTGGACCGGTTGCTGTTTACTTGTCTCCCCGCCATTAAAGGCTGTTTTTAATTATGCATTGAATAATATATGCCTAATCGAGAGCTGTTGAGTTCATTACGGAGGCTGGAGCAAAACTATAGTACAGGACGTTGGATGATCTATTTTACATCCACACTTTAACGCTAAGTGTTGGGTTTCTAAAAGAACAAACTCATAAATAAAGTTTTCTCATCGTTTTGTAAGTAAATTTTCTGATTTGTAAAGATGGAATGATTAGGGAGCAGCAAATTTATAAATCAATACTTCAATAAATTCACGAGAAATCTTCTGATAGCTTCGTTTTTTTCCGGCTTCTTTCGATATCCTGGTAAACTTTTGGAGAAATATAAAGTGACTCCTATGTGATTTCTCAAGGAAGTGTCTTTTCCCCAGGTGAAGTTCTCTATGCGCTCATTTGAGCAGTTATTGTTGGTGTTGTCTAAATATTTTTTCTGCTGCCGATGGTGGCATTGTACATAATTTCGTTTCAAGTTTCCATCATAGATCTCCATGTATCACTGGAAACATTCCTTTTCACCCGTTTGTTCGCTTGTACATCATCGTGAGGGAAAAGGGGCGTGGCCATGCAACTCTGATTGGCGCACTCGGGCCGCCCGTCACTGACAGCTGTTTCAACTTGAACAGCGTAAATCCCGTAGTACATGGTCTCTTTGTGCTTGGCGCTGCAAGGGTTCGAATATGTAGATGGGCGTGATGGGCGGCCCAAATGCGCCAATCAGAGGCGCGTGGTTACGCCCCTTTTCCCTCACGATGACACACCCGTTTTTTTTCTCTGAAATTGTTGTGATTTGCTTGGAGGTTTCAAGTAGCACAGCATAGTGAGGATAACAATGGCGTGATGTGCCTGAGAGTTTACTAACAGAAGCCGATGGAGGTGAGCGGGGACCAGTTCTCGCTTGCTTTCGAATGGGAATAAAACAAAAAGAGGCAAGTAAGATGGAAATGGTTCGCAGCTATGAAAAGACCACTTTACGAATGACCTTTCGGGAAAGTGCTTTGAAGGGATTTTTGAGGAATTAGAGGGAATTTTTAACGAGAGGCTATCGTGTTTACCCTACAACCTGCTCGGTAATCATTTCTTCTAAGCAGCTGAGCTAAATACAGCATTTTTTTGCGGTATAAACAGCTGTCTTCAAGCCTTTCTTTGGAATATTTGTGGATGCCCAACGAGCTCTTCAGTATAATAAATATAATTATAATTTTTTTACAAAATTTAACTAGAAAATAGGCTTAAGAGTCTCAACTAGGTTTTTTTTTTCGCATTCGTTCTTTTCATGCGGTTGCTTTTTTACTTTTTCACTTGATTCATTTCGCCCATGATGCGCCAATTTTGGTCACAAGAATCGAACAAACATGTACAAACAAACAGACAAACAAGCAGAAGCTGTGTATTCCTAGAATTTTGTTCAATTTTCAGAATTTCGAAGCCGCTAAATGTAAAGTGTGCGGAATGGTTGAGCTTATAATTAACCATGCTCATTGGTATGGTGCACACGTGCTTTTTCAGGGGACCAGCATCCACTTTTCCGATTTTTTCTTCAAGAAAAAAAAAACTTCTCGCACTTGCTGTTTATAGTTTATTCCTCTACGAATTCTGCTGCTCCCCATCACCCTGTGGAGGTTCTGCAAGTGCACAAAGTTCGTCATAGCAGATCGAGGTGGAACGTCGGGCAGTCGACGAAGCGTAGCAATTACTGCACCTTTCAGCAGTTCAACGCACTTTTGCCACATTTCCCGAACGAAAAACGGAAAACGCGACCAACTGGAAATCTCTATTGCCTCTGCTGGTCATGCATAGGTCTTCTGAGGCTGAGAAAAAATTGCCCTCTCGGCTAATGGTAGCACTTTTGGGCGTTTAAAAATTTCCACATGGCTTTTGCCTTATTGGACAACACTTCCTGGGAAATCCTCCGTTTATTGATTATTTTGCCGGCATCAAGTGCATTCTACCGTATTCCGTCAACATTAGCTTCTGACAAATACCTGGGCATCGTTCACGCTAAACAAGCCCTTTAAGTCCATGTTGATGCATTTATATAAGCGATTTTTTGGAGAGTTATTACTGCAGTAAGGTCTGCCCTATGCATATTGCTGCTCCAGTATCTCATAAATGTTGTATGAATTGCTGTAGAGTGGTTTATTGCCGTGAAAGTGCATTTACGCCTGTCCGGGGGAAATAGCGTACGCGTGGGAGAGGGTGCAGAGAAAAGGAGAAAAACTGGCGGCTCACTGGGGCAAATTCTTAATCCATTGAAAAACATCTGCGAATTTTGGAGGAATTTCAAGGTTTCGGTGGATGTAGCGCCCTACTGGCTAGGTTATGCAGCAGTATAGCAGCACTGTATCAGTAAAATGGCAGTACCTGGTGGATAAATAAAATGAGGATAGTATAAAATGTTAATGTCATGAGTAAATTAAAATGGAGGCAAACGATTCAACATCATTCATTTTCTGTAAGAGAATTATAGTCTGATTTAAAGAAAAATTCCACCCAGAAAACCAAAAAAAGTCATCAATATGGTGAATAGGAAATAAAAATACTTTACACTGAAAAGACAGTCACGACAATGGGACATAATTACTTCATGAAATAATTCGAAAATTGCTTTGGCTTACTCTTGGACCTTATCCTCAACTTTTTTTTGAAATAATTACTCTCAATAAATTGGAATCGTACTTAGATGAGAAAGGTTTCCACACTCAAAATTCTGAAGTGTGAAGGAAAAAGGCGCGCAGCCAGCAATTCTGATTGGCGCACTCGGCCGCCCGTCACGCCCATCTTTCTGAATTCGAACGGTGTCACTCTCGTAGTACATGGTTTATTTGTGCTTAGCACCATACGAGTCAAACAGGTGGGCGTGACGGGTGGCCCCAATGCGCCAACCAGAGTCGCTAGGTCACGCCCCTTCACGCCCCGTCAAATTCGGCCTATCCGCTCTCTATTGCCGGAAACTCCGTCTATGCACCACCATCATCCTCTGCTACCAGCACTAGGCCCGGATGCATCATTGAGATTACCCAAGGTGAAGGTGTTGACGGCTGTTCTAACGATGGGTAAATTTGTGTGGTGTTGACAAGTTTACCCTGGGTAATCTCGATGATGTATGTAGCCCCTAGTTTCGAATTTTTCTGGGGCCGAATGCATCATTGAGAATACCCAGGGTAAACGTGTCCACGCTTTATATACTTACCCACCGTTAATACGGACATCGACACGTTTACCCTGCGTAATCTCAATGATGCATTCCCCCCCCCGAGCTTTAAGGTCTTGAGATAATTCCTTACTTTAGACTTTATTTTGATTTCCTTTATTAGGTTTTTTTAATGCTGCTGTTTTGCTTGCTAAATTTTATTTTTCCATAAGAAAATTTATACTTGATGAGTGCGTTTGACGCGCGGTGCGTCTATATGATGAAGGGTTGGGCTAGTCGCATCGCTGACGTAGCTCAAACGCACGCGTTCACGGCCTCGCGGCGTTTTTTTTTTATTGAGGAGTTGCATGCCGCTCTGACCAGTTTTGAAAGAAAATCTTTTGCAAATGGATGCGTGCGTCTGACTAATATAAATTGCGCTATACTCCCATCGAAACTGGAGTAAGCTCTCTGGATAGTATAGAGAGGACTTCAGTGGTCTGGACCCACTCGTACGTGACGCACCTGCATGTGCGATGTGGCACTCTAATTGTCTGCGCCAGACTTCGGCAGGAGCTTGACTCAAGGCAAGCGGGACTTCGTAGAAGGTGAGGTGAGCAAAGCGGACTTCGTACCTGGGACCTGCACATTGGTTAGATAACCATTCACTCCCCTGCGAACGGTCTAATAATCATCCGTTCGTTAGATATAGCTAACGATAAATTAGCTAACGGTAAGTTCTACACAAATCCGAAAAATAATTGAAATCAATTGATTTTGGTAGGAGTTGCAGCTGAAAAAGTACCTAGCAGTACCCACAGCTCCGCCGGTACTGAACGGATCTTGCTCAAACTTTGTAATAAGATTGACGGCACTACTGCTCTGCCAACGGCGAGAGGAAATTGGATTTAATTGATTTTGACGAAAGTTTGTGAGGTTATTATGCGGAAATTCCGCCAACAGCACTGCTGTCAGCGCTTGTGGCAAAACAGGTTCTGCACGGATCTTTCGGTAAACAGGCATATAGCTGCGATTAGCTAAGTTCTACACAAATCTGAAAAAGAATTGGAATCAGTTGATTTTGGAAGGAGTTGCAGCTGAAAAAGTACCTAGCAGTACCCACAGCTCCGTCGGTACTGAACGGATCCTGCTCAAAATTTGTAGCAAGATTGAAGGTACTACTGCTCTGCCAACTGCCAGAGGAAATTGTATTTAATTGATTTGGAGAGGAGATATTGCTCAAGAATCCTCTGAACCCTAAATTTACCCTGAAATTTAGGGTTCAACACCGGTCCAGAGAATTTTCATCAAACAGCTTCCTTCAAAATCAATTATTTCCAATTGTACCAGCGCGGTTGGTTAGAGGAAAGGCTGCTCATTCCAATGAATAACAAAATTGCCTAGTTCGTTTAGATACAGCGAAAATACAACCCTTAACAATGTTCATCTGCACCAGTTCGGTACAACTTCCTTTAATATCTTTTCCCAAAATCAATTATTTCCAATTTTATTCATATGGTTGGATTCAGCACCACTTCCTCTTCCTTGCCAATGAAGAGATCCTATAAAAGCCCTCTTATTTTTCGTGATTTTCCACAATATTCTCGGAAAAAAAATTTGGTGTGAGTTTCTTAACGTGTTTAGACGTGCTTCCCCACCACTAACACGTTAGCTACGTCATCCTGCTGAAGATCGATCGATACCGGCTTGTTATTCTTCTTCAAAGGAGTGTTCGTAGATTTTTCACATATCAAAGGGGACTTCGTAACTTTTTTCGCTCGAGCTAAGCTCGTGCCGAACTCTGGTCTGCGCATCCACATATTCAACTGATATCATCGTTCTCATTCTTGTCCCGATTGCTCTCCTTCCTGTTCTGACCTGTCCAAACAGGTAAAGAGGTGTCTACGTACTGGCCCTCAGGGGTCTCTCGTGAGTCTTTTGTGTATCGATGGATAATTTAGTTGAGTTTTGACCATTCCATGGAAATCCCTGGGGTAGTAAGAAGCTATGCTGGCCAAATGCTGTTAGTCCAGAGATAAATTATCTACTGCGATGGGTTGGCCGCGTTCCCGCAAAACGGCAAAAATCCGCGAACTTTTGCTCCGCGGACCTCTCAGTCAGCAGTAGAACATCAATTGTGCATCGTCGTCGTATATAACATCACTCGAACACTCGTTGATGTTTCCCGGCGGGAAACATGGTGTCTCATTATGGGCCGCGGCGGGGTCGCCGTAGGGACCGCCGCGGCTTTGGGTTCGTCAGCGCGCGGCGCTCGTCGACGATGAACCGACCGACGGACAGACCGGCCGACCGACCGACCGACCGACCGAGACTCAACTGCATCGTCGTGGTCCCCAGGGACCGCGACGACGACGGCTGTTGTTCTGATTTCGAGCAGAAATGATGAATTTTCACACATTCGCGCTTCTCTCGGCTTAGTGCATTTAGTACTTAGTGTTTCTGGGAATTGCAGTCTACTTCTGGATTTTCTTCTCAATCCAACAGTTGCGTGTAAAGGAGTTACTCGAGCCCTGCCACATTCTCTTTAATTTTTTTCTTTGAACGACATCCGATTTTTAAAAGAGTTTATCCATTGTAACGGCTTTACAAGGGTAACATCATCATTCTAATAATTTGTGCTTCGTCAAAAGTTTATTGTGATGGTGCCTATGGCTCCTCCTGGAAGAATTAATCCATCTCTCTTCTCAGAAATAATCCATAAGCTTTCGAATGCTTTTTTATGACTCCATGTCATTTGGTAGGATTAGGCCTAGATAGAATTCAGGAAGTATTCTACCATCTTTGCTGTTCCTTCCGAGCATTTCTTTCGTTTTCTTCACAGCGAGGGGGTTTGACCCTCTTTAGTTCTTTCCATAGCCGGGCTGCCCTCTTGTTGGTCCCCTGTATTGTATTCAGAAGTTTCCGTGGTCCCACACTCCTAAATCTCCTACATTGGAATACCTTAACTTTTCCAAGAAGCTCCTAAGTTTCTCATTCATCCTGAGTGGACGAGTTTCCGTATCCATGAGATGTCTGGCTCGCCGTTACTGGCTTTGCCTTTGCCAATACTTGTTATCGTTGCCCTACTCAGAACGCCCAAAACAAGTTGTCTAATGGCATCTGAGACTAGCTCTACTCATAAACTTGTTGGCAGCTTGCTTTCGCCTTTCCTTGTCAACAAGTTGTCGACCCAAAGCTTGTCGACAACCTACAAAGCCAGCAGCCGACCATTTGGCTACCTACTAAGGCGAAAGCAAGTTGTCAACAAGACTCGGGTCGGTAGTTTCAGACAACTTCTTATAAAGGTTTTTAATAGTTAAGTCACTCGAACAGAGCACACTAATTTTTACCAGGGCCCGGATGCATCGTTGAGGTTGCCCATGGTAAACGTGTTGACGTATCCAAATTTGCTCTTTACCCGGAACCAATCAGTATGTTTTCCCATAGGTGATGCTGTCTATACCCAGCTGCTACCCATGGATAGTCAGACGTATTACCCATCGGTCAAATTATGCTTCTAGGCCCAGTAAATATCGTCCACTTCAAGATGATGGGTAGATCACCGCATTCCCATAAATATTCGTGAATGCCAATTCTAGATCGGTAGTGTACAACTAACTCAGAAATAAGTAAACCTTAAAAAATTTAACTGGAAAAATTGGAAAAATCTCCATTTCAAGTTGTCTGGCTGATTTCTCCAATGTTTTTTTTCATTTTCTTAATCTTTTTAGGTTTCTGGATGTTGCACCCTGTATTATTTGTCGATCTAATTTTTTATTTCTCTGTGGGTTTACCACACTATTTCCATGGAGAACTAGGAGAGCACAATGCCGTGTGCAAAGAGGCATCGGAACAAGGGAAATCAATCAATTATTGATTTTCTACGTGTTTGCTGCTGTTAACTACGTTATTTTCGTGTTAACCATTCTAGTTGTTATACCTTGAGCTATTTTTAGTGCGAACAGTACCTGCCTTAACCTTATTGTCACTTTTAACCTTTATTCCTCTAAATACCCCAATTTTAACCCTTATTTCCCTAAATAACACTAATTTCCCTGAATATCTTACAATTAGTTTGGCTGCGATAGGAACCTTTATCAGTTCGTAACGAGGCAGTTAAATGAGACCAGCTGCTGCCATCCTGCTGCCAAGGTGCTGGTAACGGCCAGAACCAGAAGCAAAACTGCTAATAACCTTAAGGCTTAGGCACCGTATTCTGTCCCACTCGCTTATCCTCTCATGACATTTAATTTGAGGATTTTTTTCCCACTCATCCAGAAATGATGAAAATCTCTCTTCCCATTTATCCATAACTGGTAAAAAGTTCCATAATTGCCCTCGGACAATCTCGAAGTGTTCGTCGCTTCCCTATAACATATGAAGTGTCGATATGTGCAATAGTTGGAGTGCAATCCGACGCTCCGCCCCCAACAGATCCGCAAAGTGCGAGTTGACAGCGCAGAAAGTACGCGACGAGCTGAGCCGTCATCGGCTAGCACAGTGCTCAGCGTGTTTTCAGCGCGGAACGCTCGGATTCGTACGAGGTAATCCTGGACTCTCGTCGACGAAGCTGACATGCTCGTAAATTTTAAGCCGATGTCACGCTGTGTTCTTGTTGTTCTCCCAGTTGCTCGGCGATTTTGATTTATACCCCCGAGCGCTTAATATCTTCTCCTAATATGAATTTCCTGCTACGACACAATTGGGTCGGACGGCGGTTGTTTCAGGGGACCTGGAAAATGGATTTCACGGAAGGGAATAGAAAATGGTACAAAATTACCAGCTTAACATGGGAAAAACACAGGCTAACGAGTAAAATTACGTCATAGGTTCTATCTACGCAAATGGTGTTTGTTTATGTTCTTTTTTTTTCTTCAGAAGTCATTATATGTCCTTTCTTTGATTTGATTTGTGCCGTTATAAACGTGTTCATTTTAACGGAAACATGAATATGCAAGTAAATGAATAAGTAAGCAAATAAAAATGATAAAATATAGAAAATATGAGTATGACAAACAAATAAATAGCCAAGTGAATGAATGATCGAATGAATGAATGAATGAATTTATTTATTTATTTATTTATTGCACCAGAAGTGCGCCAATAATCAAAACACTCGTGTTAAAGCTAAAACAGTGGAACAGTCGAGGAACTTCGGGTAGAAAATGATGCAAAAAAAAAGAAACTAGTAAAGAGTATGTCATGGTCAGGCGCATGAAATTAAGTCACCAGCTACTATAGGTTTAGTTCACCACTGAGGCAATCATCTATTCCATGTACATGTTTTCCGACACCGTGATGGTAAATGGCGCTAGGGATAACGCCACTTTCCACGAGCGAATGGCATGCGCAGAAAATCCTACACTGAATTTTCGGATGTTAGGTATTCCCTACCCCTAACAATCCAGTGCAGGACTTACCTCGGGACGGAAGCATGAAAGTGAATGAGAGCTAACATTCTAGAAACATTACGTCTAGTGCACAGTGCATGTCTAGTAGCTAGATGATAGTTTGCCAGGCCTGACCCAGGCCAGATTTCCGGTATTATTCCGCGTCCCCGAAGTTCCCCATCTAAATTATCAACGTAGATACACTAGCAAGTAGAAAGAAACTCCAACGGGTGAATGAATGAATGATCGAATGAATGAATGAATGAATGAATGAATGAATGAATGGATGGATGAATGAATGAATGAATGAACGAATGAATGAATAAATGAATGAATGAATGAATGAATGAATGAATGAATGAATGAATGAATGAATGAATGAATGAATGAATGAGTGAATGAATGGATGGATGAGTGAATGAATGAATGAATGATCGAAAGAATGAGTGAATGAATGAATGAGCGAAAGTAACAAATACCTATATAGCACTGCCGGGCGCAGCATTTTCGTGTTTTTCTTCGGAATACATTGGAAAATCTTTTATTAGCTTACCTAATCATCCTTCTTAAGAAATTTTTTCGAATTTTTTTAATAGGAGATTTTTCAAAATTTTCATTTCTCCACTTTATGTACGCCTACCCTATCCGGGTCTTCTGTCTCATTGTTTTTTCTTTATTTTGATATCATGTCCGTCTTCTTCTCAGATTGGTGTTCCATCATCTGTATTACTGCAATATTTAACTGTTACTAGCGTTACGTATAACACACTTTATGCCATAATGAGTATATAAAAGGGCAAATAAATAAGTAGATCACAAGTAAACAAGTCGCGCAAGGAGGTAGAAGGCGCTACGGGTGCTTCCTCGCGGTCAGAAAAGAATTTGAAATAGAATGAAACTCATGCCGGCTACCCGGAAATTCGCCAATTATCCTCCTTGGAAATCATTTTGCCGTTGTTAGGCTATAAATGCTTGCGAGTTCGCCTCACTCCTTACAGTTTTCACCTTCACTCACATCTAATACTATTATTTTCCATCATCGATACTCTGCTTGAGTCGCTTTCTCGCCCAAGGATCACACAGCGCCGTTCGGGGCTCTAACATATGTAAATGGATGCCTTAAGTGGATTTTCGACGGAGTTCCGCGCAAATCCTGCAGGAGCGATGTTTTAATATGCAAAGTCTTTGCTGCCCGGGTTTTCTTCTCGTTTTTCCGCCCACTGTCTCTTTTTTCCCAAAACTTTCTAGGGAATTTAATTTTCCACGAAATTTTCAGACATTATTTCTTACACCTTCGTGACATTCTGCAGCAGATTTGCTATTTTCCCATGCTTTTTCTCTTTTGGAGTTACTTTCTGGGAAGAATTTCTCCGCACGAATTCCATTAGCGTGGTGTACGGTTCTCTGCTGGCTCGGCTTTTCCCTCGAAGCATTGGTTTTCGTGCGCGGTCCCGTGTCAACACGGCCCATTCTTCATGTTGTTTTTTTTGCGCTGGAGCGTGAGAGAGCCAGAGATTTTTCCTTGTTCCGTAATAATGAATAAGCCATGCGTTCACGGAGCCCGCCAGCTCCACATGTTTTCCGCGAGTAGGCCAACCCACCCGAGTCGGTCTGCTAAGTTTGGCCGAGAAGTCTCGCCTGTTTTCTTGTGTTTAGAAGCTGAAAACTCCTTCACTGGTTTTCTCCTCCACAACGCAAAACCCCTTCACAACGTTTTCTGGGCACAATTCTAACCCCATCCTACTCACAGAACCAGGATGCAAGAGTTCCTCAGTGGAAAATTGTGGCTTTTTTCTGGAACTTCGTCACAAGTAATAAGACACAGCTGGCTACAGTATATCACCGCAATTTTCGCCTGGGAAATTCACACTGTTGGACCTAACAGGGAGATCAAAATTTTCCAGCAAACATCCATGATTCTCGCTACAGATTGCTGACTATTGCTCATTTGAGGAATCATGTCAGGTGTCATTCATCTCCTTTTTTTAGTGAGAGATGTCAATGAAAATCTATGCAAAATTGATGGCGCCTCATTAATCCCATAAAATTAATCCATTCCAGTCCTGAACTACGTTAGGGTCATTGCCAGAGCACTTCCTATTACTCCAGACTAATAGCTAAAATTCCTCTGTGTCTGGGAAAACTTGTACTTCTGCTGAAGCTTTAATATGTTGCTGTAGTTCTTTTTTTAGTGTTTTTCTTACTATGGAATTTATTTCTAGCGTTTATTTATCTAATTTATAATGCCGAGACACAGTATTACTCTTCGAAGTTGTTTTGAAAATTAGAAGCAAAGTTAAGGTCTTCCAGCAAGAAAAAAAAACGTATAATTGAAGTAATTCTAAGAGGATAAGCGATTCGTTTAGAGATTCTTGCAAATTTTAATGGAAAGTCAATTTCATGTTTCTTCTTATATTTCATTCATATTTCATACATATGTATATACTAGACGGCATGCCCGGCTTCGCTCGGGTGTTTCATTTCTGCCAGCAGTTTAACGCTGACGACGACAACTGTTAAACCCAACGATCCTTTCATAGTGCTCATCATTTTCATGATCAACGCAAAAATCCTTTTTTCATTCACCTCTCAGAAAGTAGGAGAAGCTGTTTTGTTAATTCTTAAAAATTCTTCGTAAACTCGTAAATAGGAAATTCTTCTTCGTAAATCGTAAATTCTTCTGAAATCCTTGCCATGTTAACGTTCAGCGTGTTGGAGAACCCCAGTGGACGTGTTTTTACATACCACTAAGTAACTGCAGATGAAATCGTCCAAATCGATAACTCCATAATCTCGTGGAATGGGGTCGTCATATTCGTGTTTATCGTATCGAATAGCCCCAGTAGACATGTCCCCAGCGAACAGTGGGCGAAAATTGCAAAAAATCAATAAAATCGATAAATCAATACTTGGTACAAAATGGTTGTCATATTCGTGTTCAGCGTATTGGATAGCCCCAGTAGACATGTCCCCAGCGACCAGTGGGCGAAAATTGCGAAAAATCAATAAAATCGATAAATCAATACTTGGTACAAAATGGTTGTCATATTCGTGTTCAGCGTATTGGATAGCCCCAGTAGACATGTCCCCAGCGACCAGTGGGCGAAAATTGCGAAAAATCAATAAAATCGATATAATCGATAAATCAATCAATAGTTCCCGGCGGAAAGTAGCCTATGACCTCCGCCGGCCCGTCCTGAACCTGCATGCAAAATTCGGTCCGGATCGGTTCACTCTCCGCGATTTCTATTCGGAACATACACACATACAAACACACACACAAACACACACGCAAACACACACACACACACACACACAAACACACACACACAAACTACTTTCACTTTTATATATACAGATGTTGTAGGGAAAGTTCTCGCGGTTTTTGAAGCATTATATTTTATTGAATTTTTAAGAACAGGAAAACACGTTGAGTAATGAATAAATCACCATCACGTACTATCACTCTTTGCCAATTTTCGGGAAGCGTTTCGATGTCGTCGGCCTAGAACTGTACTGGCAGTGACTCGAAAAATTTGCTCAACCAGCGATCCAAGTCATCTTCATCATCGCACGCTTTCCCTTGCGAAGCGTTAGAGAGAGTCAGGAGAAGTTGGTAATCTCTTGGCACAAGATCAGGCCTGTACAGTGCTGAAGTCCCACTTCCCATCCAAAGTCGGGTAGCTTCTGGCGGGCCACTCTTATAAAGAGTGGCCGAGCAGAGTCGTGCAGGAATTGAATCGTGCCGTAATTCGCCCCTTTTCCTGCGATTTTTGCGGTCATTCTCTCCAGCAACTGACAGTGCAGGTCAACCGTGAGGGCAGTGTAGCGTGACAGTACCTAGCAGTGTATGATACCCTCACAGTCACACCAAGTACTGATCATAACTCCAGAGGATGAAGACCTGCCTTTGGCTGCGGCTCATGCTGCTCATCCTTGTCAACTCAAGGTGGACTGCACTTGATGTTGACGCACAGGCACCACTTTTCATCTGCTGTGAAGATGGGCTTCATCCAGTTTTTTTATGCGTCTGTACGAGGGAATTCAGTAGCCACCTCGACACGTCGCGGAAGATCGCGTTCCGTCAAATCACCATCACACATTGTGATAACTTTTATACCTTTCCCAACTGGCGCAGATGGTAGGCGGTGGTGGTAAAGTGAACATCCAAGACTTCTGTCCTTCCACACACAGTTTGCCTTGGATCTGAATCTACCAGCTGCCGCAATCGACAGCTGTCGACTCCGGATGCGCGTCCCGAACATGAGGAAACATTGAGGTCGAAGTCGCCAGCACGAAAGCGACTGGACCAATCCTGTGCAGGGCGTTCGGTCACTTCACCCTCCCCAAATACAATGTTCATACGGCGACTGGATACGGCCGCTAATTTACCAGATTTGAAGACGTATACTAAAAGGCCGCAAATGTACTGTTTCGAAAAATTCATCTTCCTGGCAAGTCTTGTGCAGGAGTTTACAGTGAATGATACTAATAAACTTGCACATACCTGGCCTCCTTATATATGCAAAAGATATGTCGCTGCAAAGCAGCGTAAGGCTAAAAAAAAGCAAAGTTTTAAAAACCGCGAGAACTTTTCCTACAACCTAATACCTGTGAAAATGATTTATATAAAGGCCGCATTTTATTTAATTTCTTATTTATTTTCCAATCTCATCGAAACTGATTTTTTTTTGAAAATCTTTCATTTGGCTTCCACAATATTCTTTTTTTTATTCCTGCAATTCTACAAAAATGACAATTTTCACTTTGATTTTTCACTGTTTTATTTCCAGCTTTCGTTGTCATAGTTTTTCATTGTCATTCATATCAAACAAACCGTTTGGATTACTGATCACCTCTCCCCCTCCTCCTAGGGTTTTCAGCGGATTTTGCAAAATAACTTTATAAATATATGTAGTATCCGTACTGGTTCATTTAAACAGCATATTCACATTATTGCTTTTCGAGTACTCACTCTTACAATTGATGGAGTTCTTATATCTGTGGATATAGTGAGGCTTGCGCATTCTCAGGATCCACTTGAGAGAAATAGAATTATTTGTCTCAAAGTTCTTGCCATCCGGGTCTTTTTCTAGGAGGAAACAACTCTCTTCTCTCGCTCGACCCAGTCCCTCACCACTGCCAGTAAACGAAAGGCATGTTAGTGAGTACTAGTGAGTACACATAAACACCATTTAATCAGCATTGTCAAAGCATTCGCTATGTTAACACTTCTGCAGCGCTTGGAATAAATAAGGAAAGTAATTAGCAGTTTCTCCTCCACCTACTCGCTCATTTAGTTGCACTTAATTACTGCAACTCCTGCCTCAAACAGAGGAGTTTGAGGAGACTGCACCAAAGAGGGCTGAATGCACGCCTATGCGTTTCTTTTCGACTCAAGGATTGCAACTGTTGTCTCTATCCACATTCTATGGAGTTTTGTGTACTCGTTTCGTTATTCACAAGGAAAATCCGTGTCTATAAGTCATAAACATGTATATAAAAATAAAAGAGCGTTAAAAATTCCACGCTATAACTCGATTTTAGACATATTTTGTGGAGTTTTCTCTTTTAGTCCTTGCCCTAACACACTGAGTTCTCTTAACCTGCGATTGTCAAGGGCTTGTTTATAGTTTCGTTTGTTTTTAGTCGATGTTCTACTCGCAACTGGCTCTTACTTTTTTCTTATCTGTTGATTTCTTGTCGCTCAATTTCAGATTTTCCTCGATACCCCATGATCCACGACTACATGGAAATGTAACGCCTGCGATGTATCCAAGAAGCATATTCCTGTTTGTTTTTGTTCTACAAGGTAATGTACATTTTTTTAACATACTTGTTATTTGTTACATTTAGCTGATAGCAAAAAGATGGAGAGAAAAGAAGTAACATGAATGAAACTTAAAAATTCACAATACAATAACAGTTTAATTTGCGCTTTATGAGAAGAGAGGCATGTGTAGATCTTCCAGGGGGGTGGTTGCAGACTAACAGAGTAGCAGAGAGTAGGAGAAAAAGGGAGAAAGAGAGAAAGTGCGAGAGAGATTGAGAGAGAAAGAGAGAAAGCATTTGAGGTAATCAGAAGTACGGAACAAAGACTCTATAGTTGCTTTTCTCTGGGTACAAATTTTATGCAGGACAGTCTATGTTTATACTTGCTCGCAAAGCGACCATCGCGCACGAGCAAACTGTTCAAAAGCGGTTGGTGCCTAGTGGATATGCATGTTGTGGCCGTCGCCTCGACATCATCGCCTCGCCAAAAAGTATAAACACATCTAAAACCGAACTTCAGTTTGTGACCAGAAATTTTCGATATCATTGTCAAGTAAATAATGAGAAATTCCGATTCAGTTACGTATTTCATGAGGAGCGGAAACGTAGGGAAGATGCGTTAATGGCCTGGAGTTGTAGCAAGACCACGCCCACTTTATACCTTGCTGGAGAGGCCGATCAATAAAGCGATTTATCGATTACCTTTGCGAACAGAATTAAGCTCGACTAACTAGTGTAGTCATATGTGTTATACAGTGCATTGTACTTATTTTGTACTTGCTTTTCAGATGTTGCCGCCTCGTTTCTACGGGTAGAATCCGGCCATCAACGGATATTGATTGATGGGCGTGAGTACATTATTGATTTTCTGTCCAAGTGTATATAAACCAATCTGACGTGAATCACTGTTACAAGCTTGTTCATTCGTGTCGTGCATATATTGCATTTTATACTTTGTATAGAATGACCATTTATAGTTGAGCTGCTGTGTCATTGATCACACTATAAATCAATATCGATCGATACACTCTGCCATTTCAGGTGATCCATACGTGGGCTTTTTCACACGAATAATATTCCACGAACCAACATGTATAAGTGCAGTAACAATTCACTGTCTTAAACCGCTCACCGGTGCTGAAGAAATGTACGTCGAATTTCTATCGATCAATTATCGATCCTCTCCGAATTATTGATTTTTCAGTGATATACTATATTCGGAATGTGATCATGATCACTGGAAAGTCGCACATTACACAAATACAAAGGAGACGTTCACTTTGAGAAATGTGAGTATTGATCTGGGTGAACGGCAGAGGTAATATCGATCAATAATTGATGGAAGTTATCGATTTTCAGGAAGTCGTCGCGCGACAATTATCCATTTCAAGTCCTCTTGTTCTTTCAATTATTGACGTGCAAGTGGAGTCCTGTGGTCGCAGAAATCTAACAATCCCGCCGTGAGTACAGTTTGGAAAAATCGATATATTGATTTTTCAACGGTGACTAGGATGCGGGAGGAGCAGAACCGCTACTTCCTCACTTCTGACTTCAATTGAGTTACTACCAATAATTAGTAGTAATTGTGGTGGTAGTTGCGGTGCTATAGTGCGATTTACTGTACTGAACGCGTGCGACTGTCGCGCGCAGGACGCACGCACCAGGCTAAGAAGGTTTTTCTATAAATATCAGTCGAAGTTGCAGAATTACAATACTTTAGGCATGCCACCGCGAGGCAACAAACGCATGCGTCTCACCTGCGTCTGTGCTGCGTTAGGGCAGCGACTGGGCCTATCTTTGGTCATATAGACGCACGCGCGTCAAACGCACGCATCTAACGTAAATTACCATAATTTCCCATGCGATGAAATTAATGTTGTTTACCGGTGTGAATATACAGTACAGCTAATGCCAAATCGCGTCGCGATATCGCGCAGTGGATGCCACAAATCGCATCAAGCGATTCCCGCAATTTATGCTCAGAAGGGTATGCGGTTACCATGGTATCTGAGGACGTTGACGGCTAGGAAATGCTCGAAAATCTCGAAGTTGTACCATGTCACCATGATTTGATGCTTTGTTGTCGCGAACAAGTACGCGTCCACTCATACTTCACGCGAAGTATGGCACCCTCTGTCGCGCTTTTGTGGCGTCATTGGTACTGATATGTATCGATTGCTGGTGGGTGGTGCAGCAGCGGCGCTTCGCCCAAAATCAATAGGTATTTTATTTAATATCGGATGTGGCGTCGGTGCGAGTGCTATACTCACAGCGAAGTAAGGGGACGTCAATCGTTATTGCACACCTAGAGACGGGGTCGCGACGCAGCACCTACGCGACGCGGCAGACCAGTTAGGTGCAGTAGTTCTCGGGCGTGGTCGGGATTGCTAGTTGTGTGAACAGACGTCAGGGAACTAGCAGTGGAAAAAAACAAGCAAAGCAGCAGCCCCGACCAGGCTCCAGAACCAACGCGCTGAGCTGGCCTGTCGCGCCGCGTGTGTGGTGCAGCGCGGCCTCCTTCATGATTTACGCACTGTATAACTTAGTTTTGCTTCTACCGCAGCAGTCACAAGAGTAATAAGAGCAGAAACGAAAAAAAAAAAGCCCGAAGAACGATGCTTATGCTTCTTATGATCTAATTCCATAGCAAATATGTAGCAATTTATTAAAATGGTTCCAGTGAAAGATGTCGCGCATCTCATCCTCGACGCCACGGGAAGCAGAAAGTCGCCATTCGCGCCAGAGACTATGAACGGCGACGGCGGAAACGGTATGTTTTTAAAAGTGTACTAAAAATACTTATTGATTTTTGTCGCCATCTATTTTTCCTCAAAAATTGAACGCCTGAGTATTGGATAGTGTGTCTATTTCTATCACTACACGGGTAAGTCGTGAATAAAACTAAATAGTGGGCGGAGCCAGAATTTTAAAAAAATTGCTCATGAGTAATTTCCAGGAATCGCTTGAATTTGCATAAAAGTTCTGATTGATAGCAAAATTTGCACTTCTTCTGTTTTTTTCAAGGGAAAACTCGTCCAAATCTCTCGTCTGATTCTAGGATAGCAGAAATTTTCTCAGGAAATTCAACACCTGTCACTTTTCAGTAGCATCGAATACGTCCTACCAGCCGTCTATCGAGCTGACGCATCTCCGTACGACATTCCTGTTGACGTTGTGATTCCGCATGATCGCACAGTCGTCATACAACCCGGCGTCACCTTGCGATTCGGCGACGAAGCTGGATTTACCGTACACGGTAGGACATGTTGTGCAATTGCACACAATTCTGCAATTCTTTGTTGCAAGCATAACTTGAAGTACAGGGAACGCCAATCTCAATTGCGACTCCCTGGCGCGCTGCACCTCCCACGCGGCGCGGGTGAGGCAACACTCAAGGTCCACGGCGCTCAGCCGCGCTGCATAGGCCTTGCGACGCGTCAGTCCGCGGGAGTCGCAATCGTGACTGACGTTCTCTGCAATATTGCATTGATTTTTTTTTCATTATAGGTGTTCTCATCGTCAATGGTACAAAATCAGCGCCGGTGATTTTCGAGCCAGAAGGGAACCAGTGGAAAGGCCTAGAATTTATCAACGGTATTGATCGATAGGCATCTTTTCAAAAAATCGATATCGATTTTCCTCACGGTGCTTTTTGCTTGCAGCCGCTCAACCATCACAATTTTCTTACGCAAATATCAGCGGAAGCTCACTGGGCATCACTGTTCGAAGCGGTGTCCCACCAACGATCGATAATGTCATATCCACGTCGAATCAATACGGGTTCGATATCAAGGTGCACTAGACCACTTATTGATTGCTCACCACCTCGTCCTATAAAATTGTGCAATTACAGACCACGTCCAACGTACGCATCACCCGCTCGTCGGCGCTAAACAGCGAAAAGACCGGCTTCCGGATAGCCACCAAGGTAGCGCAGCCGCGACGCACGTGATCTCTTCAGGCACACCCACCTGCAGTACTTTGCAGTACCACACACAGTACCGGTATCGCACAAATCACTAGTAGCACCTCACACCACTCGTACTGCAATCACATGGTCAATGGTGCTGCCACGTGAGTGCGTGCGTGATGTCTGCCGAGCGAGACGTCTGCGACAGCGGTTCTCGATTGTTTCCCGCATACAAATGCAGATCTCAGTGCACTTAATAAACGTCTTTGTGGTTGTGTACCCACTTCTTATGTGTTTGTACAGATAAATCGATCTCGCTTATGTGTTCGATTATGCACCAGCTCAGATACACATCTGAATAGAAAATAGTAAAGTAATGATAATAAAATAAAAGTAATATAGAACGTTGTCCAATCGAAGTAGAGCGGAAAGACTCCTGCTTCGAATAGTGTATGGAAGAAGACCCTGTTCTGGAGTGGTTTTTGTATGTGCTTCCCCTACTCCTCGAGGAATTTTTCAGATTAGCCTGCTATATCTGTTACACGAGCCATTCTTGCTCGCAGGCATCCCTCAATCCACCGCTTCCAATAAGCACGAATGCTTTTAAGGAAGGATCGATTCTATTAAGACTGATAGTTCGAGAGGTACTCGATTACAAAAGAACGTGTTAGAAGTGTGCGCTACACAGGGAGACAGGCAGCTAAAGAAGCAATACGCATTTTCTGTACCATCACAGAAGTTCAACTTCATATTCGCATTCCTCTAAAATTTGATGCTTTTCTCGCCTATTCATTTGGCAACATCTGCCTTCCTCCGCCAATAACGCTTATTCATCGCCCATATGAACTTGTAAACTCAGATTCCATTCGGCCGAATCATGTAGACGATTCTTACGATTAGATAGCACGGTAAAAATGGAGAGTTAGTCAATGTTTATTCCTATACAAGCACTCAGCAAATGCTTTCTTTGCTTCCGTAGCCCATGTAGGAATAAAGGATTTCTACGCCACAGCAGACGTCATTTACGTCCTTGGGATCGAAACACGCATAAGGATTCAGATATCTTCATTTTTGAACAGGCTATAAAGGGCAGCCGTTATAACTACGAACATATGACTCTAATAACTTACTTCAATAGTTTGATGATCCATCTTCACTGTTAGGTTGATCTTCTCATTGTGGACCACATTCGCTCCATGCTTTTCTGTCTCGGGCGGCTTTCATCCAGTTTGGTAATTCCTTTCGTTTGAACGACCTGGAAAATGCATCGGACCAGCGCGTGACGGGTCGGCCGAGGGTCTTTTGACGTCTCGTGAAGTCCAGAGGGTTGTTCTCGTGTTGAACCTGTCGTCGTTTCTGATATCAATGTTCCGCTGATGCCATGTATTCTAACGGACCGCTGATCATCGACGCCTTCCTCAAGCCACGGCAAGCCACGACATTCGCTATTTTAATAACTACGTAGATTTATTCTTACTTTCGTTGGAACGGAAACCCTATCAAGTCATTGCTTGTTCAGTATACGCTGTGAGCAAAACTTATCTTGCTTCGAAGTGCGCCACACTGATGGTAACAGCACGTTTTCTGCTTTGGAAAAATGTTGTACCTTAAGTCAAGCTCAACTGGGAACCCGTTTCATGGTGTTCCGCCAGGACAGAGCTACACTGTGCAGGTTACCATTAGTTCCAGACAGAGGAAAGAGTCATCTCAGAGCCTGATTTAAAAGAGATGGACAACCATTTTCTTTTTTTTTGTCCTATCTCTAGCCCACCTTATACTTAGCTCTGTCTTTTACACGTCTCCTGATTGATGAATTGGCCTCACTCCCATAGCAACATCGAAGGCGAATACGTTTTGTAGTATTCCTCACTCATTTACTTTTAACTTGGAAAACTAGCAGCGGGTGCACGAATGAATGGATGCCATAAATATAATATTATTAGGTTGGCGTAAAAGTTTTGTCGTTTCTTCCTCGTCGAATTCCAAATTTCGAAAATTTCACAATTTTCTTTCAACTCTTTTCTTTCAATTCAATTCACAACCAAAAATTCCACAACCATACCGAACTGAGACCTTGACAAGCGGTCTCATTTCTGTAACTAGTGGAGACCACGATTTATTTAACGAAAGGATTCCTGGTGTCTTAATTACAAACAAGGAAATTGGAAGAATCGGAGGTTTACATTTTCGAGTGGTCATGTTCGGCGATGTTTTTTCTTGCCTAGCAAGAGATTCTGAAGCGGGGAAAGGTGGCACATATACAGCAGCGGACAAAAGTATTGCAACAAATGGATTTTCTTGCGTAACTTCTTTCAGGATAGTCCTAGGGCAGTTCAAATTTTTGTGTGAGTTGCAGATGCTCATGCGGAACAGAAGCAAGACTGAGCAGGGGTGCCAGAAACGTCGATAAAGAGCCTCCGCCAAACTGCTGTCAAGTACCCTTCTCTGAAGTCAACCACTGGCTAGAGGATACGTATTTTTCAACATAAGTAGTTTGATTTTGCTAAAAGGAATCTGAGTTGTGCTTAGAATTCAATGACAGGCCTCATTCTGTAAGACATTGCGAATACAACTGAATTATAGATTTCGACCTTTGTGAATGAAAAATTTCTCCTCAACCAATGAATGCACGAAATAGGGAGGTTTTTTATTGCTTCTGTTCCGCATGAACATCTGCAACTCACATAAAAATTTTAACTGCCTAGGACTATCCCGAAAGAAGTTACGCAAGAAAATCCATTTGTTGCAAAACTTTTTAATACAATACTTAATATTTGCCATAATATTTTTATTACAATACATAATATTTGCCAGCGTAATCCGCCAACCAAGCCAAGCTCCACATGCTGCACCTGCTGGAGTCAGATTGGGACACGGTAGAGTAGAGCAGATGGATAGTGGAAAGAGATACATGAGAAAGTAGCACCGGTATTCGAGGCAACCGAGAACGTACAGGACTACAGCACATAGCATACAATTGACGAAATATGATTCAGTTTAAACCAGTGCCAAAAATAATGTAGAAGGCAAAATGCAGAGATTATGAGGTGAACGTAACTGTCGTGAAATAAACGCCCTCGAAACAATATCCAGCTCAGAAAAAGTGAGTCATGACTCGCAATGATATAGCGTCAACAACGAAAAAAAAAACAAACACGAGAACATGCGAAAGTCTCAGGAAAGTATTAGTACTGTACAGTGGTGTTTATCTCAGTTTTTATGGTGACACTTACTTCCACGTGCATCAAATAAGTGAGCAAATGAAAAAGCAAATAAACAAATAAATAAGTAAATAAACGAATGACTGACTGAATGAATAGTCGCCTTCATAACGTTGGTGCAGCCGAACCCTTACGTACCTACTCACAGTGCACCTCAAATCACTCATTGCACTCGCCGCTTTGCATTCCTTTTTCGGCTTTTTTCCGCTCAAATTCTCAACCATCGTGTTGAGACTTACAATCCCTGCAAGGCAAAACTACTGAAAAAATTTTTAGGGCGACGTATCGCTGGATTCATGTCTCTCGGCGTCAAACCGCGAGCACGGCTTCCGCATAGAGGCTAACGGCAGCGTATCCGTTGTGGATTCACATGCCTTCTCAAATAGTCAACATGGACTTCTGCTTCTGGGTGCTCCACCATCCACCGTCGTCCAGGGCTCGTTGATCAGCTCTAGTGGAAGGAATGGCATTCACTTGGAGAAGACCCCCGGCAGATTTAGTACTGTTAAGGTGAGAGGAATTTAGCACTGCTAATGTTGATATTTGATATTGATATCGTTCCAGATACACGATGTCAACGTCACCGGCCACTACTATAGTGCCGCCGTTGAATTTGAGGATATCACTGACGTGGACCTCGAAATAAATCGCTGCGCTATCAGTGACAACTTCAACGGTGGTGTCAGCCTTGACGGGATTACTGCCAACAGTACGGTACGTTTAGATGTACCGATCCCAAGGCGTGGACGACATGAGTGGGAAATCTTCATTCATCCGTGTACGGAAGGCAGAGGTAACATCCCAGGATTGGCTTATATTTGCATCACAATCACTAGGGACTCTCTGCATAGCATACTACCTAGATGTGATTCAGTGAAAGAGGATTACAAATTGAACGAATATCTTTTTTTTTCTTAGAACCATTCAATTTCATTGACCATGGGATGTGACGAAGGGTCTTCCTGAGCCGTTCTGTCATGACCGCCCGAATACGGGAGGCGTTTGCAGGATCACGAAGGGACTTAGTGCTCTAATGCTACGCCTTAGACACTCGGCCAATCAAATTAATAACATGTTGTAAAGTTTTCAATCTGTAAAAGGTATAAAACTAAAGTATAAAAAAGTCATGAAGTCGTATTGCGAATTTGCCCATTATGTTCCCTGTGCGTGTACGGGTAAATAAGCTCAAAGGTTAGAAGGTCCTTCCGGGGCCTATCTTTATATGGACTGGAAGAAATGAACTCATTTCATAAACATATATGTAATTTTATCTACTTCATATAATCCTTTATTTCATACCAGATTCTACCGAGGGAGTTTATGGACTACTCAGAACCCCAAAAACAACTTGTCGACAAGCATTTGGCGAGCAAGTTTCTGATCGCATCTGAAACTTCTCGAAAGCTTGTCGACAACTTGGTTTTACACATCCTTGTCGACAACTTGTCCGCTCAAAAGCTTGTCGACAACTTGTTTTCTCTCTTCCTTGTCGACAAGTTGTTTTTCCAAAAGCTTGTCAACAACTTGGTTTTGGATGGCATAATGACGTCAAACTTGTCGACAACGATTTGCTAGTTAAAACCTTGTTTGCAAGTTGTTTTTGGGCTAAGCTGGACGGACAAGTTGTTTTTGGGGTTCTGAGTATATGTCCATTGTTCTGCTATGTACTTGTCATTTCGTCTCCTATCTTTTTCTAGAATCTTCGCGCTCTAAGAAGTTCCTCTAAAACCTTTGCTTTGAAGTTTCTGTAGTATTACAGAACTGCAAGACATCAAATATTTTCATTGCTCTAGGGTGGCTTTCTTCGCTCAATAAAAAACATCGCAAGTCCTTTCTTTATAAATATGCTCACTCATTATGCATATATAATCATAAAATTAAATACTCTTTTACTGAGTCACCTGTAGGGCCGTAGCCTATGCAGAGAGCCCCTAGCGATTGTGATTGCAAATATTAACCAATCCTGGAAAGTTATCTTTGCCTTTTGCGGATGGACCAATAAAGGATTCCCACTCATATCGTCTCATCTACGCCTCCGGATCGACACACTGTACACTACTACAGTAAATCCACAAGTCTTGAAAGAAGGCCACAGCAATCAATTCCTATCTAGATCACCATCCTCTCCTCGAACTTCACGAGAAATCGAGGCACTACCGTAACCATGTCGTTGATCCGTGACAGTGACGTCATCATCCATGGAAATTCGTTCAGTTCAAATCACTTAAACGACTTCGGTGAACATGAGGCCGTGCTGGACATCGCCACTTTTGCTGAACAGTCAGGTGAAAGATTACGGTAATGATGTGAGAGAAGGCGGAGCTTGGCTGGAGCATCTGGGAGTGCTCATTTCCAAAAGTTCAGAAATTATCCGCATTTGGTAAGAAAAACTCAAGAAAAAAATCGATGCAGATGGTGAAAACAAAAAAAGCAATCCGCAGAAATTCCGGATTTTACACCAGCCTTTTTTATTTTTATTTATTTTTTATTCGATTGATTCTCCTAATTATTCAAACGGAATGGCTTTTAGGGTCAAAAATCCACTTGGAAAACAACGAATTCGATCAGAATACCATGAACAACGTCTTGGAGCTACGGCACCTAGGAGGTAACTACAATATTTTCGTCACTGTAAACAGTGTAGGGGGAGTTTATCTGTGGGAGGAGCTCACTACCTCTCGTCAGTTTAAAGGGCTATCGAATCCTTGAAACATTGGATTCTACAAAGCAAAGCAAATGACATTGGATGGCCATCCTGTGCTTCAATGAAAATTTGTCGCTATTTAGGCAGAGTCGTACCGGTATCGATCGCTAAGAACAATTTCGTTGCGAACTTAGCTCGATCAGTTGTAGTACTGGATATGCCAGAAGGAGAAATCAAGGCCAACTACTTTAGCAATGTGCAGGTGACACAACTCCTTATTGATTTGTTAAAGTAACTAGTGGGCGCGTGTGGCGCAGTGGTAAGAGACTCGCTGCCGCACACGATCGATGGTTCGATCGCACCCATGGCCAACTGGGCCATCCATCCCTCCGGGGTCGGTAAATTGGTACCAGAAGAGTCTGGAAGGATGAAGCACTGACTTGGTTCCGCCCGTCTGTCCCCGCAAGTCACTGTATAGGGCACACACGCATTCAACGCCTCTACGATGCTCAGATGAAGTCGAATGCGTGGCGCATCCCTCGTGACGGGATTGATCAACGCCGTCTACTTTATCCTTTATCCTCTGAAACTCACATGGGTAGCTGTTGAAAATTGTAAGGTGAACTTCATGAAAATCCCGACATGTGGGATCTCGACATTCTGTATGAAAATCTGAAAATCTCTAAAGAATAAGACGACGTTTTCCTGGAAAACTGGGAACAGAAATTTGAGTTTTCAAAGAGAAAATGGAGTACGTACAATAGGAGTCTCTCTTCTTCTTTGCAAGAGAAATCACGAGCCTACGAATTATTTGTTTATCCATTTTTTCTCAACGATCTATATGTTTCACTGCTTCGTAGAAATACTGAGGATCGATATATCGATTGATCCGGACACATTCCGCCAAACATTGGCACACTTGTGATATACCACTTTCAGTCGGCCTGCGAGATCTCCAGGGCAGCTCCTGTGCACGCGGATACAGTGGAGAACTACTGGGGCCACGAGAACGAAGCCGACGTGAATAATTTTCGTAAAATATATTGCATTATCGGTGCTGCACTGAAAATCTGCTCCGTTTACAGTTCCTGCCACGAATATGCGCGTTGAATCGCTCACTCAACTATGAAATATTCGACCTCGAAGACACCTCAACAAACGGATCCACGCACGGAACAACAGCGGAAACGACGACGCCATCAGCGCTTCAGAATGCCATTGGCCACAGCAACTTGGCTGTGCCCATAGTGCCAGCTGCAAGAACGGGCAGCGGCGAGAAAGCGAACGACTCGGCGAAAATCTCACTGCGGCCGTTCGAGAACACTTATAATCAAGTGAAAGCAGTTTCTGAGCCTTACAGGTTGTTTATTTGTTTGTCAATTTGATTGTGTATTTGTTTATTATTGACTTATGTTTAGTATAAGCTCCGAAGTTGCTGTCTACCCGGGGCAGATAGTAATTGTCGAACCAGGTACACAATTTGAGTTCGCGCCTGGCATAGGGATAACTGTACAGGAGCGGGGTGAGTCATTTACTGGTGGCGATGGTTCAATTCTCAGTTCCTCAAAATGGGCCAATTCTGACACCGTCTATGTTTTTTTAAGCCTATTCGTACAATAACTCACCATAACATTCATTTTGAAGGAAAAATGAGGGGTGTAAAGCCTTGAAAACTTAGTAGGAGAGGCAAAAAAATTCAAATGAAGTATCTTCAGGTAAACTTTACCTGAATGGCACTGCAGAGCACCCAATCCGCCTTTTCGGGGAAGCCACCTGGCGTGGATTGGTAGTAAAACCAGGTGAGTGATGTCCTCCTAGGGGAAGTATAGCCTGTTAGTTTAAAGAGGGCCAATGGGGTAACTTTGTCTGCAACTGAGACTGCTTACTGTTTCCATCGGATGACGCATCAGGATGCTTCTGGAAGAATACCGTAGGGAAACATCAAAATCCAAGGAATCACACAACATACATATTAAAACATGCGGAAGAATGTCCAAAAATTAGATCGAACTAGCGACCCGCCGATACCGCTGCGGTCGTAATTGCAGACAAAGTCCCCTCCCCCGCCCTTAGAACTATTCGACTACACATACACTTTTTCTTGAGAGAATAGACGAATTCTGCAGCCGCGACGCTGTGAAACCGCATACGCAAACAATCTTTTTTTTTCCTCCAAAAGGACTGTGGATTATTTGTTTTGTGCTGAGCATTTTTGACTTAGGCAGTAGTCAAACTCTCCCCAAGGTACTTTTCGATCCTGATGCAATTCTTCTTCAGGCGGAACGCTGGTGCTGAGTCATACCAGCATTGAAGGTGCATCGATTGGGTTATGGATCGATTCCGAGAAGGTTCAAGTGGAGAATGCGCAAATTGTGGATTCAGTCGTGAGTTATAGCGAGTTTTGTCTGGATGAATTTTGCTGCCAGGACCACTCTTCGGTTTTAAGAAATCTATGCGAAATAAATCTTGTTCATCCAGAATTATAGTTTAATACCTCATCTACCTGTCCAGATCCCTATAAGTCTGTCTGTTTTTTCCTTTTTCTTTCTTTTTCATTTAGCTTTTTTCTGTACTTGTGACATTTTTGCATATCCTTGTGCTTGTGTTTCCAGTGTGGAGCACCTTGAGCGCATTCATTCATTCGTTCATTCATTCATTCATTCATTCATTCATTCATTCATTCATTCCATTCATTCATTCATTCATTCATTCATTCATTCATTCATTCATTCATTCATTTCATTCATTCATTCATTCATTCATTCATTCATTCCATTCATTCATTCATTCATTCATTCATTCATTCATTCATTCATTCATTCATTTCATTCATTCATTCATTCATTCATTCATTCATTCCATTCATTCATTCATTCATTCATTCATTCATTCATTCATTCATTCATTCATTTCATTCATTCATTCATTCATTCATTCATTCATTCCATTCATTCATTCATTCATTCATTCATTCATTCATTCATTCATTCATTCATTTCATTCATTCATTCATTCATTCATTCATTCATTCCATTCATTCATTCATTCATTCATTCATTCATTCATTCATTCATTCATTCATTTCATTCATTCATTCATTCATTCATTCATTCATTCCATTCATTCATTCATTCATTCATTCATTCATTCATTCATTCATTCATTCATTTCATTCATTCATTCATTCATTCATTCATTCATTCCATTCATTCATTCATTCATTCATTCATTCATTCATTCATTCATTCATTCATTTCATTCATTCATTCATTCATTCATTCACAAATAAATAAATGAATAAGTAAATAAATAAATAAATAAATAAGCAAATAAATAAATAAATCCCTTGTGAAATTTAACGACACCTTTTTTTTTAAATACCACAATGAAGGGAAGGTAATCCTCATCCAGATGAGATTCTTAGGTCCACGCTGTCGAAATCACCGCCAATGCGGGGCCAGAAGTCGACCTTGGCCACTCGGAGATTCTGCGAGCCAAAGGCACTGGCGTAGGAGTCGACGAGAGGAAAACATCAATCGCAATACGGTATTGTACGATGTACTCCTACAGTATGCCTATTTCGAAGTGCTATTACAGTAACATCGCCATCCGCGATGGTTGGGGCTCTGGCATCGATTTCGTCTCGCCCACACAGGATGTACAGATCGAAAATGTGTTGGTAGGGGTTTCTCAAGCATTTGCCCATAAACCGGAAAAATCAATAATTACCGTATTCTGAATATTTCCAGGTATCCAACGGCTCGTCTTACGCCGTCCACATCGTTGAATTCCCAGCTGCACCGTTGAAATCCGTGCTGATCCGGAATGCCACCGTGGCTGACCAGAGCCGCGGCCATGCCGGTGTACTGGTGACCGGCGGATGGGCGGAGGAGATCAGTGTCGATCGATCCACGTTCACCAGGAACACGGTCCCAAGTCTCATCATTGGACTTGAGGTGGGTCATACAAAGCCTAACTTTGATCCATAGGCCTAGTTGCACCCGCCGGCTCCGAGAGAGCCAGGACAACTGTTCCTTTTCAGTGTCACGAGCAGCCGTCTCGAACTCGCCTCACAAATTCCACATTTGTCAATAACGAGGAGACCGTCGTTCACCTGGATGTAGGCGAATGTGGAGCACTGGAGGTGACGAGGAACAGTTTCCTGGAGAACAACAATTCTGGCCAGGAAGGTGTCCTGATGGTGAATGCGCAGCCGAGAGAGGGGGTTAGGTTCAACACTCACTGCTTCCTTCACCAGTCAATCAATCAATTATCGATCGTTCAGTCATCATCCTTGCCCTTATCGATTGAAGAGAACGAATTCGCCAAAAATGGTGGAGAATACTCGGCAATGCTCAGTATGCATGGATCTCACCCAGCTAATGGATCATTTCGTGGAAATCGACTGCATGGTAATTTTTACCCAGTTTCAATACAGTTATGACACCGTTATCGAAAAGTTGAATGCCAATATTGTGAAATTGTAAATATTGTATTGTGAAAAATCGTGCTTAACTCGTAATTGCCAGGAAATTTCCAGAAATTTCCTTCCAGATAATATCAACTCCGTGGCTTCAGTAGTGCTGACGTCACCACATTATCGATTAGAATCTAACGATTTCTCAAATCCACTCTCTGTTCATGAACTGGACGTGCGCTCGGATGGATCCTGGGTAAGTGCCAGCCATGTCCTAGATGGACTGTTGAGATTACCCAGGGTAAAAGTGCTGACGCACGATGGGTAAACCTGGTTTTTTAACGATGGCTAAACTTTGGATTTGCTTGCATGTTTGCCTTTGGTAATTCCAGTCATGCACGTGGTTCCGTGAAATTACCCAAGGTAGCCTCCTGAGTATCTTTTTTTATGTAATTATCCATTAATTTATAGAAAGTCCAAGCCACCGGCAAT
The DNA here is from genome assembly GCA_000688135.1 of Ancylostoma ceylanicum. Lineage (NCBI taxonomy): Eukaryota > Metazoa > Nematoda > Chromadorea > Rhabditida > Ancylostomatidae > Ancylostoma > Ancylostoma ceylanicum. Next base: position 273,397 of record JARK01001530.1, read on the forward strand.
AACTGGGGCACTGACGATGCTAAGAAGGCATTCAAAGGGCCTGAAGGTGTGTTTTTGATTGCATATCAAGAATATCATTGGGTTTATTTGACATTTATCTCAGGTTCAGGCTCAATACTAATGGCTCCCGCGCGGTTTGCCCCCTTACCCGGCGGTCCGCCTCCAATAATTCCCGAAAACTCGGACAATTCGCAGTGCGCTCATCTGAACTTCTGTTCTCACGTGGGCAGATGTGAAGGTGAGTCGTACACTTGCGCTCAGACAGTGTGCTGCTTTTCAAACTCCTCCTGATAAAATTAATGATTCTCTTTTTTGGTAATTTCTTGGAAACTGCGTAGAAAGATCCTAGAAATTTCTCGAGAGTATTTCGAGAGGGAAATTTCGCTAGCCTCTTCTAATGAGAGAATTCTGAGATGAATCCCATCCACTTCGTGGAACTTCTTGAGAATTCGACACCCGCCGTTTTTCTCACATGTGGACGGATACATATTTCTTCTTGGGCACCTAATTTTTCATCATTCACGAGGTCCTGGGTCGGGGACACCTGCTAGGATTTCAGCAGATCAGTGTTCTTCCAGATCTTGACTCTTGACTTCAGTGCTCGTAAAAATCTTTATTCTGCTTCGTTCGAAGTTTTACCTCTGCTTTGCTATTGCATTGGCCTCATTTTTTATTTTTATTCTATTCATCTATAATAATTTCATCAGATTCTTTTTTTATTAATATTTGAGAAAAAACCAGAAAATTATAGCGCTGGTAGGTTTTGATTTTAAAAATTCACTGTGCCCTCACTAGCGACATCATCGTGTTTTCTACATCTCCAGTAGAAGTGGACAAGTTTTCCTTCATAGTAGTGGTATTTAATAGTTTTCACTCATTTTCGAAACGAATGACAAACTTAACGGCGCTATGGAATGATGATATGGAAAGTTGGTTTGAGTTGTTTGATTAATTTGTAAGGTAATGTTTTTTTTTTATTTTTTAATCAGTTTTAGGCACTAAAATAAGTCTGATGGATTTATGAAGAGTATTAATTTTCTATTTCATAAATGCAGGTGGAGTGTGCGTGTGCCCACTGAACTACCTCGGCTTGGACTGCTCGATTCCGACCGGCTGCCCAGCAAACTGCTCCAATAACGGCGTCTGTGACATGAATAAGTGTGTCTGTTATGATGGTGAGGAGCCTATTTTCATTTTACTTCGCTTTTCTCCTATCTTTTCCTTCAGCTAGCTTAAATTTCATTTTGAGATAACGGATATATCATACTGAAAACCACTCGGTGTATTTTTATTTACCTTTTTCTTTTTAAATGGGGTTTAGTTTTTTTTTTACTTTCTAAGGGGACCGTTTCCAGGTTGACCTACTCTGAATTCTTCCTTCCACCTAGCAGTCAATGCCCATTCTAAGGTGCTTGTTTATTTAAAATTCTGCCCTAGGCTGGACGTCGGTCGACTGCTCAACGCCGCTCTGCCGCTACGACTGTCACGGCCATGGAAAGTGTGTCTCGAGGAACGAATGCGAGTGCGAAGAAGGATGGGGTGGTAGGAATACTGTAGCTATTTTGTGACGTCATTAGGCTACCGTATTCACAACAATCAACTGCTTCCTGCTTCAGGAGAGTTCTGTGAGGAAGTTGGTTGTCGTGACGGCACCTGCGCTCATGGCACTTGTGTGGCCTCCAAATGTCAGTGTGCCGATGGCTGGAGGGGGTCTCGGTTGGTGTTGTTTACATATTTGTTGTTTATTTGTTTACTGCCTTGCCTTTTAAAACACCTTTACAGCTGCTCAATTCCAATCTGCCAGCATTGCTCAATCAATGGCCAGTGTGTCGCTCCTGACAAGTGCCAGTGTTTCGATGGATATGAAGGAGAAGTCGGTTTCACAGCTGCTGGATACTTGCCAAAAAAAATAGAGCGCAGAGAAGCAGAGTACCACATTTCAGGATTGCTCAATATGTCGCGGGCCCGTTTGCCAGACTTGTGATTTCGACTGTGTCCACGGGACATGCGAGCGAGAGACGCGGTAAGCTGTCAGAGAGGCTGCAATGCCATGTCAGACTATGTCAGACTATGTTGGACTTTCCAGGACGTGCTCCTGTGCCCGTGGATGGTCCGGCGCTGCGTGTGACGTATGTCGCTCGGCGAACTGCCAAGTGAAAAGCAGCGTATTCTACATTATGCCGTCGACGGCTGACAGAGAAGACGTCAACGTTGTTGTGAACGTGTTCGGCGCCGAGTTTCCGAAGTAAAGAAAAACTGGACGTTGATAGTTTGTGATAGTTGCCCAGCGTATGTGAGGAGTTTCAGGACTGCGACATCAGCTTACACTTGCATATTTGGCGCTTCATACTCAGAAGGCCAGCGAATCAGCTCCTCGGTGGTCAGATGTCGCGTTCCGCGAGATCTCAGCATCGGCCGGCATCTGTTCAATTTGGCGCCGGAAGGATCGATATCCGTGATTCCTAACTTTGATGTTAGGCCTGTGAGTAGATTTACCATCACAGAAGTTGTGGGTCTCTTGAACTAGACGTATGTGTCGGGCTATAGCACAAAACGGAATTTGAGCCACTTTTTTTACTTATTTTTTATTGTATTTTGATAATTTATGGTTCATTTGTTGATTGATTAGCCCAAATTACCTAATTACCTAAGCTAGATAAAGGCAAAGACAAAGATAAAGATAATTCACCCAGGTTTTCGAATTCATACCCATTTAAGCCTTTGACTATCGAAGTTTGCTGCACGTTATAGGAAAATTACAATTGAGCATACAGTGCGCGTCGATGGCGGTGACCCATCCACGAACTAGACAAGGACGCCGAGCAACCGCGCCGCACGCGTCGAAATCGTCGTCGTCAGCTGTCGGAGCGCTATTTCTAGGCGCTTTTGTTCCCAATTTGGTGATCTTTTCACTTTTTTCATGTTTCATAACGAAACGTGGCATAATGGCAGCAAAAGACATCATTTCCGGCGCGCGCGGCGCGGTTGAGCGGCGTGCTTGTCAAGGCCGTGAATGGATCACCGACATCGAGGCTCACTGTACATCATGTGGAAAAACAGAGACAAACTGAAAGAGGAGAGAATCTTGAAGTTTCTATTCAAAAACCTAGGCAAAGTTTCTGATTCGGTTCCCTGTACCTTATTCCTTCTTGTACACTAAAATTTGCAGAATAGCTCTTTCTGAACATCCAACGCACTATCTAGGCCTGGATGCATCATTGAGATTACCTAGGGTGAATATTTTGACGCTGATGTTAACGATGGGTAAATTTGGGTAGTATCAACACATCTACCCTGGGTAACGTCAGTGACTCATGCGACCCCTGTTCAGGCTAATTTTCGGCAGGACAATAACAGAAAAGAGGAAGAAGAGACAGGTGACTTGCGGCTTCTGAATGGTGGCTATGATCCTTCCGAATCTTTTTACCTCTGCTTCTCTCGCTTCTTATGATCTTCTTTTGCTGCGGTTCTTCTGACAGTTTGACTGAGTGGGCCTGCTATCATCATCTGCACTTTCTTGAATGGACTTCCTACATTCTTAGAGCTTTCTTGGGTAGTATTTCCACAGCATGGGCAACTATTAGAACATATGTTTGCTTTTTTTTTAAAGTTCTGTATCTAGTAGCACTACTCTGGAAATTGCAAGCAACGTTATAATTTATTTCTATTATTAAAGCTCTGGGTGCAGTTCCCAAAAATAAATTCTCTGAAATTTAATGTCATATTTTTTTAATTTTTTTTTCATTTTTTTGATGTCCTTAACTATTCAGGAACAGCACCGATAATAGTAGTATTTAAATTATGAGCTCACAGAGTTTGATCGCGATTTGCCAAATTTTCTTTCAGATCCACTTCACAGTGTACGATTCGTGCTCACCATCTTTGTGCAAAGGAGTGTGTATCGGCCCACTATGCGTGTGTCCAAAGGGCACAACTGGGGTCAATTGCGAATTGATAGGTGATTTTTCCTCTCTACGATAGTATTAGACGGGGAAGATTGCTTCCACCAATAACGAATAAGATGGACCGCCCACTTTTGCATGTCACAGCCCCATTGTGATTCACGTGTTTGAATCTGCATGACTACGCAGTGGTAATCTACTGATTCGACAAATTTTTGTCCTAAATCTTGGCAGGAGTCCTCCCTCTCACTATTTTGAAAATTGTATTTTTTAGAAATCATCCCATCGATCGATCGACACTTCATAGAAAATCAAAGGGCAAGCATTGCTTCTGAAGGCTCACCTTACATTGTTGTTCTGCCCACGATGGTGAGGTCTTCAAGAGTTTATTTGTTTACTTGTTTATATGTACACCATTTCTAGCAAGGCTCCCTTCACCGCGTCAACTCAACCATAAAAGACCTCCGTTTCGACTCATCTCGGGGCATCATTGAATGGGCGGAGCCTATTGGATCCGTCCATCCGTACGAGATCACAGTCGTGTCGAATTCGTTGTCGGGTAATTTTTGGCTGTTCTGGCACTTCTAGAAGGTTCAAGAGATTTTCTCGAGAAATAAATTTCCTGGAATTTTCCGCAAAATCGGCTGTGCTTGAAATTTTCCGGAAATTTTCAGGTGAAAGCAGTATTTCCTGGAATGTGACAGTGGAGCCGTCCTATACGGCTGAAGTGAACTCCGTTTCAAAGGTGGACGGGACGAATGAGATGAGAGTTACTGGAAGAGTGCGAGGGATAAAGGTAATTCAAGAAATAAGTTTAAACACGGTGCCAACCAATCAGAATTGACGGTGGGCGGTCCGCCTGATCGCCTGCCATTGGCCCATGATGTGCAGGAATGGACTGTGCATTAGTTCCCACAACATGATCACACTATTCAGAGCGGTGCTGAAACAGGAAAAATTATAGAAATTTTCAGGAAAATCAATCGGTTCCTGTAAAAATCTGGATTCATGAGAAAAACGACGAAAAACCCACTGAATCCATAATCTATTCAAATGGCACCATGTTCACATACGACTACGTACCTGAAGCAGCTGGCGAATTCACAGTGGTATGCATACATATTGATTGATTCCGCGTTTTCGTCCAATGCATAATTCTCCTAGCTGGCGTCACATCCTGGTGTGTCCCCGATTTCCGATGGCGTCCGATTTGATGTGCCACCGCTGCAGTTATCGATCGATACCAGTGCTCGAGGCGCAGTTGTCCGGGGTGTGGAACACTGTGATGGCACTATGCTCCGCCCACAAAATGGAACAGTTAGCATTGAACAGGTACAGTAACAATTGCAATTCTGCAAAAATGTTCGACTAAATACGCGTTGGTATCAATTTTCTGGTTACGGTATAGAAAGAAATATCGATCGTTATTGATCAGTCATGCTAGGTGCTCGCAAACGAGATTTCCATGGTCGAAAGGGCAATGGACTGGCGAGAGGAGACCGTGACGCTGCTGCGTTGCGACGGGAGACGTGAACTGTGGAGGTACGTAATTGCAGAACTCGTCGCAGTGACTCTTCTACAAGGCTACACCTGCGGACTGACGCGCCGCAACATCTACGCGACGTGGCCGAGCGCTGTGGTTGTTGGGTGTTGCTTCGGCCGCGCCGCGTAGATGTTGCGGCGCGGCAGTCCGCGGGAGTAGCTGGTTGACGTTCCCTGTATTGCTTTATCCTTGTTTTTAATACATATTTATAGTCAATTCCCCCTTTGTTCTTATTCAGGAATCAGCTAAGTCCACGAATCCCGCATGTGACAGCTGTGCCGTCTGCGATCGCGTTGCCAATGGGTTCCTCTCGTTCCAAGGTGTTTGAGGTGATTTCTGAGTTTTTCTTTATCGTATTCTTACCCACTGGAAGATCTGGGTTTTTCTTTTTTTCACATTTCGATCTGGATTGAAGCGTGACCGAGAAAATCGATAAAGTCGATCAATAAGTCATTGCCCAAATATCCGATAATATCCGGAGAAAAGTATCCTGGGGCGTGCACGGGATTTTTATGATGTCAATTGTTCCCTAGTTCTTTTATTCGTCACCTCTTTCACAGACGCGATCCATCGTTTAAACTTGGCGCCCAGGCGCGTCGCTCAGGTTTTTGAAAAAATTTGTCGGGTAAGGGTCACTTTATATATATACAGTGGTTGTCAATGGCGGTGACCCGTCTGCGGCCTCGCAATGCGCGCGGCGCGACCGCGCCGCTCGAGCAGGAATCCTCTCCGAGACATCAAATTATGGGGTTGTCTTGATAGTCAGTTAGTTTTCTTATTAGTTACCATCAAATGTGATGACGAACTATCAAGGAAACCCAGATTCGCTTCTGCGGCGACGATTCTACCGTGAGCGGCGCGGTCGCGCCGCTTGCTTTTTGAGGCCGCAGACGGGTCACCGCCACTGACGCCTACTGTAAATCTGTTTTTTTTTTCTATTTTTCAAAGATGTGGATTTCTTCTTCTTTTTTTTTTGTAACTTACAGTAAAATTAATAATATTCAGGTAGTGATCTACCGTAACGGCGTATTTCTTCGCCCACCGCTAAAACTCACCGCGAGTGACAACTCACAACCGGTGTTTGTTATTGCCAGCGATCCAGACATAGATCAAATTGATGCCAGCACCAAATACGACAGTAAGTTCCAGAGCATTTGCAGTGACGGAGAGAAACTATTACGAAAGTTGTCTACTTTTTTAGGGATTAAATTGGCCCTCGGTCAGAACGCGGACTATCGAGAGGCGAAGAACACCAGCTTACAGTTGGTAGCAGCTGCGGAGGTGAGGACTAGGACACCTAGTCCATGGATTTTCTGTCGGTGAAAGAGAAAAAGAGGAAATTCTCTTTTTCCATGAATAGGGCATGGAAAAGTCATCCAATGAGTACAAAATCCTTGTGAAGAAGGAATTTCCCTTAATAAAAAAGGGTGGAATTTTTTTTGGAAGCTCGGGTACTGTGAGATGAGCGTGGAACTTTCAGAGGAGATGGAAAGCTCGACCATAATTCCGACATTTTCCCAAAGCTTATATATGATAGGATGTTTAAATGTTGCTAGACAGTTTTCATGGGGACCTCTGAAAAAATTCTACGCTTGCACTCAAGACCCCCCCGTTCCACATTGTCAGAAACCCGTACGGCGTAATTTTTGGAATTCGTACAGCTCCGGTCCTATCCTGCTCGGAATTTTGCAAGTTTCTCCTTCTGAGTGACTGTGTGAACCGGGAAAATCGCATCAAACGAGACGTCGAGACGTTATACCGTAATCGAAGAACAACCTGAAAATCAGGGCGGAGCAAAAGCGCTTTGAGCGGAAAATTCCCAAAAAAAAAACAAGTTCAAAAACATGGGGTTCTTTTTTATTGTACCAAAATAATTCCAATTTATCATGGGTTTGAGTCCTGCTGATCTTTTTGTTATATTTGTGAGAAAGTGTGTCTATATGTAGTAGCCACCGATGGCTGTGGCCCTTCCGCAGCCTCAAAAAGCATGCGGCGCGACCGCATCGCTCACGATGGAATCATTGCCGCAGTGGCGAATCTGAGTTTCCTTGAGAGTTGTTCATCGCATTCGATGTTAGCTAATAGTAACTAAGCAAGTAACGATTGAAAACCCTATGTTTTGTTGCTTCGGTTAGGATCCCTGCTCGAGCGGCGCGGTCGCGCAGCGTGCTTTTCGAGGCCGCGGAAAGACCACCGCCATCGACGCTCACTTCACATATGCAAAAAATACTACTTTTAACTCATCTTGAACTTTTGAATTTTAAAATTTCATATTTGAATTTGAATATTTGAATTTTGAATTTTTAAGGTATACCCTTTCTATGTCTTCTTTCCAGCATTTTTTTGGAATTATTTCCATTCTAATCCCAAGAAAGACTTTTTTGTAACCATGTGATTTGATTTTGAATATAGGCAATTTTTACGTAATTTTTTTCACGTTTCAACACCAATATAAATAAGGTGGCGCGTCGAGCCCGACGTTCTGTTCCACTCAGACGAGGCGTCCTCCGTTCTTGACACCAGCGGCAGCGAATGGATCAATAATCGATTGATTGATCGCTATTGTTTAGGTGATGGTCAGTGTTCCAATCTACTTCGTGCCTTCACAGTCAAAACTAAGCGTGAGCATCTGCCTGAAGGACGCGTTCGATCAGCAACCAACCAATGTCCAAGAAGCGGCTATACTCAGCGTGTCGAACATTGCGCTTGGTGTCGATGACGTCAGAAGCCATCTGCGGCTGAATCGTGGGTGTATCGATTGGTATCGATTCGAGATGAATTCGAATACGGTGTCTCTTCCAGAGGAGTACGTGCAATTTTCGCTTGTCGAGGGTTTCTACGAAATCATGGTGAAAGCGCCAAACTATCGGACTGTCTCAGAAGTCGTGCATGTGAGTTGGTTTGCACATTCCATCTATCAATCGATATATTGATTTTTTACTTGCAGATAACGCCGGCAAACACGTCGTTTTGCATAAGCATGGAGGCCACTGATCCTCGCTCGCTGATCACCGTTGGTGAAGGAGGAATAGCCATAATGAATGTGAAGGGAGCTGGCGAGGTGTGTTATACTTTTGTCGCTTAGTCTCGCTCGGTGTCGCGTGGCCTTTGAGATTCACAGCAATTCCTCTAATGATCTTCTTTTTTACCTAGTGCTTTTCTGACATTCACTTGACTGTTCTTGAGATCATGCTGCCTTTGTAGCATTCCTAGTCGCGGAAATCGCTACAATGTTATAGTCGCTCGCTCGCTCTCTAGTCGCTTAATCGATTAATCGATTGATCCCGCTCATTGGCATGGGCTGACGGTTTTTAGGATTCAGAGTTCTTCAAATGGAATTCTATGCCGTTGCAGTCTCAGACAGTAGCGCTCGCTCTCGCACCACTGTCGCTCTGGTGTCGCTCCTTGTCGCTCATGTCGTCTTCTTCTGTTGTTTATAGTTTTCCGTTGTCTTCTTCTCTTCATTTATTGTAAGAAGCATGGAACACATTGAAAATTTTCTAACATTTTATATATAAAACCCCATACCATCACTAATGTGGTTGTCGCTTGTATTACGCTCATCGCCTTACATACTTTCTCATTTGTCGCTCGCTTGCCGCTTGAACTTGCGCAGCACTCCTATTGTCGTCCACATGAAAAATTCGACATTTGGTCAATTTGCTTTGATTAATTTGGCCATATAGTGACCATTTACAAAATGTTTTATATAGTGTAGGCGTCTTTTAACTAGAGCGTTCGCCTCAGGCTGCACATGCGCAATTTTTGGGACAGCCCATTTTCATCGTGGGTAACGGTTTTGAAGAGATGGCACCCCTCTAGTAGCAAATATTTCATGATTTTTTCTATTTTTTGGTCACAAATCGATAAATTATCGATGGATATCCTCCTGCAGATCCGCTTCCCTCATGTCGAGTTCAACCCCTCTGCGATCAATCGATCAGATACCCGAATTCTCGTCTCGGTCAGTGGCCACAATGCTGGACTCGTCTCTATGGCCCCTTTTCAAAATGATGTGCTAATATTGGTAAGTTGTTAGAGGCAACACTGATTCTAATTTTCAATCAATAAAATCGATAACCGCATCTCTAGACACCATCAGTGCGATCAGTGGCAGTGAACTCGTCATTCTGGATCACTGTGGAATGGAAAGGCGCTGTGACGTCATCGGCTGGCTGCAATGCTCGAGTGATCTCCGTTCCGTTTCTATTCCTGGCCGATAGTAGCAACGAATTAACGCGAGTGTCGTTCGATCTCGTTGTGGTAGCAAATGACGCCGACTATAAACACTGGAAAGTCTGCGATGGTTAGCTACCGATCCATTAATTAGTAATCAGGTTGTCGGGGCGTTGTCACGACGTTGATGACCTTCTATAGAGAGAGCTACCGTTGCGAAGCCGTGCAGTATTCTGTTTGTGACACTTGTTCGATTTTAGGGGCGAATAGACCTGTGCCCGTAGCGTACAGCACAACCGTTACTTGTGACTGCTCTCAAGGAGCTCGTACCAGATGTCGCCGGAAGTATAAATCAGCTGCCGCATGTGGATCGGCTTGGAAGAGGATCTCAGATGATACGGTAATTTTCAGTAATGGAAAATACAAGGAAATTTGGAAAACTGCTGCATTCTAGGCCTAAAAAATGTGAAAAAAATTTGGGAGAATTTCATGAAGGCTCCATGCCAGCTAAGAATTTTTTCGAGGTTTTCACATGAGAAGAATCCCCAAGAGCTCGTGATCACAATGATATGCATGTTTCCGTGCAAAAATGCCGAACAACACCTTTTCGCGCTATTTTATGTGGAGCTTGTGGGCGGAGTCAAGGAGGGTTCACGGGTTTCTGCACCACGACGCACATGAAGCGAATCTTCTATTCCGTTAGAGATGGGTTGATGAGGGAATCCCACAAGGATTGCGAGGAGGGGCGCTCTTCAGGGTGCATTTTTGAGACATCTCATCCTGGAGTCTCTCCTCGACTCCGCCCACAAGCTCCCCAAGTATAGGGGCTGGGAAAGGGTTTTTCGGCACCGAATCATTATTGAAAAGCAGCCTCACACCCCATCGTAGTAGGGCCTTAATTTTTTTCTAGTAGGACCTCAAATTTATTTTTCTCCCAGTATTTTTTAAAATTTTTCAGTAGTAAATCAGCTTCCCTTTTATTAGGACCTAACTCTCTTCTAGTATGGCCTTGGTAGGGTCTCATATTTTTTCTTTAAAATTTTAGGAAATTTCCTATTTTGTCGCTCTTTTGATTTCACTTTAGTCAGTGGTATTTTTCCATGAGAATTTTCCACAAACATTTTTCATAGAAATGATTTCCTCAGGTGTCGCTGCAAGTTCTAAGCACTTACTTTCTTCTTCTCACCGACTGCAAATCAGTACATGTCAATATGACCGAGCTGGACGAGGCTATGCAGTGAGTAGAGGGGCGTAGCCTTCCTGCAAGGCCAATCAAAGTCTTCAAATTGGGTCAAACCGCTCATGGATTCTTATCACCAGGTGCGTATCGTCTCTCGAGAGTGAGTGCCCGATCCTTCACCGTCGTCGACGTTCAGTAAGCTTCCAGAAGGATCCCATGCTAGGTGATGGGCCTGTGGATGTGATTAACCATGTGAGGATGTTTTTTGAATATTATCCTCAGAAATTTGAAGACACACGCGTTTCCTGGAATTTTACAGTTTTCTATGGAGCATACTGTAGTAATTTATCGTGTTTAGCTGTCGTCGGTGAACGGACAAGTGCCAGCGGTGCTGAGCCCAATGCTACCGATCCTTAACGCTTTGGATATGCAAAGTATTCGCATGGCTACTTTATATTCGGATTTTGTGCAGAAAATTCAGGTGAATATTTCTCTTCTGAAAAATTTTTAATGAGAAAGAGAAAGAGAAAGTCAGAGAAATTTCCCACTGGACCGCTTTCCTGGAAATTTTCTACAAAAATACCGCTGGAGAATTAAATCCCGAGCTGGCTGTTGGGTATTTGTCACTTTTTCAGTAGATGAGCTCGCTTTTAATACAAAAAAAAACTCTTTACTACCCTATCTACTAAGTTCTATTATATTTGAAGCTATCCTAGGTGGGGGTAGGAGACTCCAGAGATCTGGACCCGCTCGCACGCGCCACACCCCGATCGATCGAGAATGATGGCGGTGCAGTGGTGGAGAAAGTGGGCGGAAGGGGGGGGGGTGTGTACAAAATTTGGGGTCTCACTCGGTTTGGGGGCCCAGATGTAAAATCAATAAAAATATTAATTCTAATAGTAAGTATTCAATATTCAAAAAATAATAAGAAGAATAAACAAATAAAAGTAAACCAACACAAGATTTTTATTTGTATTGTAAAGTATTCATCGGAGTGAGCGGATACGCAGGCAGTCAGAGAAGAAAGACGTTGCGGAGCGGCGAGCAGGTCCAAACCATTGGAGTCTACTATGTAATTACTCTTGCTTTCATATAACTGACACGTTTACCAAAAAAAGGACTTTTCCCATTTTCCACACGTTTTTTTACGCTTACTTGAAAAAAGCTTAATTAAATAATTCACTCACTGGTTATGCTGTCTATCGATATGCCGACGACATTTTCTTCATGGATCTCTGAATCGATCAATAAATCAATAACTGGCCAATTCCAGAAGATCTTCCCGCCCCGTCTCACTGATCCTCTGACAAATGACGTCATCGAGAAGTTCCTCGCAGCCATTGGTGATGGCTCCGAACAGGGTGTAGCTATATCTCCCGCTGAAGCCGACCAGTTCGAAGGTGACAACGAGATTTTCAGGAGGCGGAGCCGTCCCACTAAGGTCCCATATTTTCAGATAAAGAACTGGTGAAGCTCTGGAACGCTACCGTTAACGACTGGACCTCCGGCCGAATGGATTCACCGAGTGAAAATCAGGGTATACCGTATTCGGATGTGAAACAGCTGGTCGTCACTGCTGATCGTCTGCATTCACTGACTAGACAGGTACCTGGGACCATTTCCATGTGGGACCCATTTAGCTGCAAAATCACTTTTTATTACAGAATGGCGCTTCTGATCCGTTCAGCCTGCTGCATGAGTACATTGGACAAATTCTCACCACCAATGATAGCCGTGATGAGGTTGGTCCCGAGTGGAATACAGTTGCCACGTGTATATGAGCAAGTGATTCCAGGAATGTCTAGCAGCAGCTGTTGTCGTTGATCCTGTAGTAATTTATGAAGATTCAAGTGTAACTATCGACGTGTATATAGAAAGCCTACAGGTAGGACATGCTATTGGTACCCTTGGGGGCAGGGTTTCTTAATATTTTTTTCAGGACACAACTTTAACGAATATCGACTTATCGATCGACTTCGTTCGAAACGACATGTTTGCTCCTCGTATAAATTTTGGTGTTGGACCGTCATGGTCGGCTGGTATCAACACCATGAATGGATTTGTACGTAATCACTGTCCCAGAAATCATGGACTAATGAATTTAAAAAAAAAAAAACTAAAAAAAATCGATACCTTAGGGAATACTCGCCGCTCGTTCCTCTTTCGAAATGCACTGGACACGCAAGATCATCGCTGAAAATCGCCTTACAACAAGTGCATTTTACCAGGTAAGGGAGATTTATCGATTTATTGATTTTGCCTCGAAACTCTGGTGAGAATACTAAATTCCAGGCACTGATCGTGCTTGGATTCCATCGAGATGGGATGCCTTCCAAGCAGAGACTGAAATCGCCGCTGTTGGAGATTCGCCCAAGGCGTAGTATTCGGGTACGGTATTCGGATTGTCCGATCGATTCATTGATCTTTTTATCGATGTGGCACGGACAAGCTCGAAACTCAAGTATCGATTTTTCTTCAGGTTCTGCATTTCGTCAACGGTGACGTAACGAATTCTCTCAAGGAGCCTTTCTCGGCCATGACCGCTGTGATGAATATTGGGTGGGTAGAGTTTCCTTAGTGTAGGCCGATACAGCAGTTTTCTGATCGATTTATTGATTTTTTAAAAAAGAATCCTTGGAAATGCACTTCATTGAATCGATAAAATGTTTGGTATTCGCTCCGTTAGCGAGCTGTAGACGGAGGAACTGAGAGGCAGAGTCTGAAGGGGTGGAGTCTGCGCCTTGTGATTGGTTGATTTCTTCTGGAAGCGCGCGTACTATGATTGAAGAAAAAACGCTGAAGAAACTGAATCGTGCCGGGGTCGATAGGAATATTGAATAGGTGGTGGACCGTGGGACAGTTGGGGAACATTTCTCGCTGCAACAGAAATGCTAAACCATTTCAACTCAATAAATCGATTTTAGGTACTCCCCTCTCACTGACGTGCGCGTGTTGCACACGGATATCGATTTGGTGACGTCATCGGTCGCGGCCCCGTTCGACATTGTTCGAATGGAGCTGGATGGAAAGCGAATTGGTAAGCGTCAGTATCAGTCCGGAGAGGTACAAGGGTATTTTATTTGTAGAATAGACTAAAAGTATGGACCTTTTACATGAATTCTTGATTTTTAGCATTTTTGAGATTTTTCTTGAAGTCGTCCAATTTTATTTTTTACAGTTTTATTTTCTTATTTTATTTTTTAAATTTATAACGAGTTTAAAAAATCATCCCCATAATAGTGGTTGACTACCCCTCCCCCCTCTCTTTGACCTTCAGGCTCCCTTCTTCGCCCCATTCCTTTATGGGGCAAGGAGGGAGGGTAGTTGACTACCTACCGTTGGGCTGGAATCACTGAAATTACCCAGGGTAAGTGTGTTAGTGGGCCCAAACTTACCCCTTACCTGGCACCCATGAACATGTTTACCCATACGTGACCCTGTTCATACCCAGCTGCTACACATGGGGCAACATGCACCATCGAGATTACCCTGGGTAGCGTGTTGACGCTCGACGTAAGTTCGCAGGTGTTAACACGTTTACCCCCAGTAGTATCAATGATGTATACGGTGCATTACCGATGAAGATGAGTAAACCATGATCATCCGGGGGCCAAATGTATCATTGAGACTATCTAGGGTAAATGCTTTAAAACCCCCGGACCTGTGCTCATGATCGAGATTACCCAGGGTAAACGTGCAGGCGCCCACGTCAACGATGGGTAGAATCGGTAATGTTAACACGTTTACCCTAGGTAATTGCAATGATGCATGCTACTCGCGAACCTACCCATCTTTACCCATCTTTGATAAGGAGGTTGAAACGTTTACCTTGGGTAAACTCAATCATCCATCCAGGCCCGGGTCCTTGTGTGTAACGCTTGTGATTGTTCACCACAGAACCATCTGCTTCATAAGTTGATGGCCTGTGCGACTGTTTCCTGCTGATTTGCGATTCTGCGAGAAAATGCGTGGGCGTGTCCTCTCGTGGTCTGCACTTTCTCGTACTTTCTCTCTCTCTCTCTGCCTCTATCTCGTAATGTGAAGCATTAGCTCCTGTCATACAAGATCACAATAGGAGGCAATTTACACATTTGAGAAAGGCTGTAAACACAGTATATACGGTACAATCACAGGACGAGAACTGGTCCCCGTTAAGGTTCTTCTTATTCATTTAGCCGTTGAGCGAGTATTGGTACTCAAATTAAAAATGTAAACTGGTAATGTGTGACAAAAAGGGTATGAGATTAAACAGTATGTGGTTGTGAGCGATAGGATTAGGATTGGGGTGGGCTGTGGTTGGGGACCAGTTCTCGTCCAGTGCAATAGAACGACTTAAAACTTGTATCTCAGGGTCCACCCTCACTCCGGTCATAGGAGACATCAAGTCAGGCACATCAAGACGAATCACTTACCATATCACAACACCAGGCCAAGCCGTGAGTTTCCATGTTATCTTTGCTGCTCACTCTAAAAATCAATTTATCGATTGATTCAGGCCAGCTTCGCGAACATGTCAACGGTTCTCACCGTAGATGGAAAGTTAGTGCCTGTTGAAGACGAACATATCTATTCAATCAAAGCAGCCGCATCGGAGAAAGGTTCGTCCATTTGCATCTGCGTGACAACTCGTCCACATTGAACGAGTTTTCCTGTTGCAGATGGGTTTATCGTGTCGTCATTGGCTAATCCAGAGCCGGTGTTTTTCTATCGCCCTGACATTGGTAGTATTGTCAATATTGTACCGTTACAGTACTCAACGGTGGGTTTTTGGAGTGTTTATACTTCCAGCGATTTTTTGCCGCCAAGCGATTGTTTTATTCCAGACTCATGTCAAAACCACCGATGACCCGAAGAAATTCGCAATTTTGGCTTCATTTCGGAACTTGTAAGTACCTCTTCAGTGTATAGTGGGCGTCGATGGCGGTGGCCTTACCACGTCCTCGAAAAGCACGCGCTGCGACCGCGTCGCTTGAGCAGGGATCCTCTCCGGTACAACAAACTATGTGGTTTTCTTGATAGTTAGTTAACATTAAATGAGAAAACCAACTATCAAGGAAAACCAGATCCGCCACTGCGGCGACGATTCCATCGTGAGCGACGCGGTCGCGTCGCGTGCTTTTCGAGGCCGCGGAAGGTGCACCACCATCGACGCCCTACTGTGTAGATGCATATGTGACGTGATCGAGCTAATGTCCAGGCTCTCCCCTGGCTTCACCGGCGCCCTCTGGGGCACGTTCAAACTTCCATCGATTCCTGACAATTATCGATTAACTCGAGTTATTGATCAAAGAGGCGCTCGTACGCGTGTTGTAACACCAGTGACATGGACAGAACAACAGGATGAGGTACGATGCGTAACACCTTGTAGTGGGCGGAGCTAGAAGTTGATATTTAGGGTAAGGTGTTGAATTTCATCGATTCTGGGGCAGCATTTCCTGTGTCTGACATCGTCTACGAGATGGAGTTCAGTGAGCCGACGAAGGAGGCGGGGCCAGAATTCGATCAGACTTCCTACAGAGTTCAGGTATTTTGGTGCTCTACTATATGACGTCATTGTGACGCCTTCACCTGTTCAACTTCAGATATTCCCCGGTGCTTGGCCACAGCCCGGTTTCCCTCTGGCTGCAATCTCCGCCCACTCTCCGGAATCGTCGAATTTGACCTACTCGCTCTATACTCCTGATAATGAAAAGGCGTTCGCTGTTGACCCTCACACAGGTGGGAAGCTCATCTCATATGCAGCGAGTTGGGAGTCTCGCTATGGTGTTCGTCTTTTAAGGAGAACTGTTCCTGATGGCACCTGTGCCGCCCGGGGACGAGTTTTGCACCCTACTGGTGGCCAGAGATCAGCTTGGGCAGGAGAAGAGAGTACCAGTAGCGATAAACACAGGTCTTTTTTTACCTTCTCGGCGGAATTATAGAGTAGCACAGTTTTTCTGTCTCAGCCATGAAAAAACCAGTGTTTCAGGCGGCCCTCGACGAGAGTGCGTCATGTTCGACACCGAAGGCCTTTCATCATCAACCTATCACGGACCACATCGCGGATCCATTGGTCCGTGGTTTCCTATTGGTGAGTTTCTCAGTGGTTCAGGCTCTGTGGCATTGTTCTGCATTGTTTTCCATTCAGAACCACCAACAATGTCACCAACTGAACAGCCGGCCACACCGTATACGACGTTGCCTGATTCGTCGCCTCCGACTCCGCCCACTCCTTGGATCCCGCCTGATTCGTCGTCTCAGACTCCGCCCACTCCTTGGATCCCGGTGACCACGCCCACGGCTCCGCCCACTACCTCGCAGCAAACACTAGTGCCACATAGTTCGACGGAAGGAACGACAACTGTCACAACTGCTCAGCCATCAACTACCACAGACAGCGCGGATCAAGTTTCTACCCAAACCGCCCAAACGAGTGAACTCTCCACAACATCACCGGTGTCTTGGACAACTGATACAATCCCTATCACTCCAACGTCTTCAACTGATGGCTTCCCGACACCAATTGAGACAATTTCACCCGAAACATCGACAACTGTCACAGTGGTTGGTTCATCTACTATCTCCACTGACGAAGTGTCACCTTCCATGACCACATCAGTGTCGGAGAGCACGACAACTATCACATCCACAACTGCAGAAATGGTGGAGCCCACTTACCCTACTCCAATTTCACCGGACTCCTCTCCACAAACGTTACCTCATCCGTGGACAACTGCCACAGAAACAGCGCCTCCTATCTTTACAATAACGCCTGATACGCATCCTCAACCTATTACGCAGCTCACTTCGACGACAGATGGTGAATTTCCAACACCTCCGCTTACGGTCTTGCCTGATAGTCACATGACAGCCACGGCTATGCCACAAGGTTCCACAGCGGGGACTTTGGCGCCTAGCCAAACTCCCGAAACCCTGCGCACGACCACAGAGGTTATAATCACCATAACACCGGACTCATCTCCGGAAACTGTTCCTCAGGTAACTTGGACCGGGTCCACACAGGAGACCACCCACTCAGTGAGTATCGACCATACTCTGCCTACCGTTCCCTCGTCCACCCAGTGGGCAGAGCCGACCACAGTTGTCACGACTCCGCCAGAGTTGAGCACAGTCGTAACGGGCGCCTCTACAGTGGAACCGGTCGTGACAATGACACCCGACACAACACTAGTCACTATGGAACCGACGCAAAGTGTTCTCACAGTGAACCCTGAAGAAGGCACTACTCACGGAGGCTTTCCCACTGTCCTCCCTCCCGTTATCATCCCAACGGGTGGAGGGGCCACCCTGGCGACGTTCGCGACCACGGCTAAGCCGAAGACGACGCTCGATCCCTACTATGGGATGGCGTGCTCAAAGCGCGGCGAGCCAATCTGGGATTTGATCTGTGAGCTCAGCAAGACGTCGATTAGGAAGGATTGATCGATTGTAGTATTTCGTTTCTCTATTTGTATGAATATGTTGAGATCGGAACAAATCTATTTTATGGGTCTGTGAATATTTAGAAGTTGTTGCCTCCATGATGAATGTAGTCGCATGAGAGATATGAAGATTCCTGGCATTTCAGAAGAAGTTCACTTCATTGAACATTGATCACAAGATTAGTTCTCCTCCCATTACTGCGATCTACGGAAGTGGTTAACTGTGATATTCCCGATAGAAGAAAATCAAATCTCCTTATATGAATAACCTCCAGAAGAGCATATGAGTGGGGTGATGCGAGCACCAGTGATTGAAGAGTAGACAAACTCAATGTTACCCAGGTTAATGTAAAGATTAATGCATAGAAAGTTGAGAAGATGATAACACATGAGTCTTGGACTCCTATGTTTTTACAATAATCGGTTCCGGAGCTTGAACTAGACCGGAAGTGCAGCTTCTTGGCGCCCCCGGGTCGAACAACCTTTCACCAGTAGTTCCCAGGAAAACCTCAAAAGGTCTTACCTAACATGCTACTCGAGAAATGATGGTATAAATGAGAGAGTAGATGATAAGTAATGTAGGCAAAAGAGTGTGATGCTTTCTTATGTATGACCTACGTCTATGACCTAATTATTTGAAAGTGAGCGCCAATTCTCAGACAGATTTTTACTGCATGAATAAGAGAAAGATGTCCTGCGTGAATAAGTCATTTCCGCGAAATGAATGGTCATTTTCGAGGGCAGTGCACAAAGTTCTGAGCAAGACTGCTGTGGTTATGAAATATAGACTAGGTTTACTAGACCTAGGTAAGGGAAAGCATCACGAGCTCTATTACTATCTTTGAGCAGGCTAAACGGCTGCCTAGGTGAGCGCTGGTGAGTTTTGGTTTTCGACTTCATTTTGGAATTCCTCTCCTGCTGAATCAAATCTTGTGGAGTGATTGGGCGTTTGAGGGGATATATTGCATTTGGTTCCAGCTCTTTCAAGCTCTGACGAGGAGCTGTGAAAGTCTTGATTATGTGCGCCAAGATTCACAGAAGGTCGCACGTTCACACTGTTACGATATTCCTTTCATTATTGTTAAATTTTGCTATCGGAATTACTTAATGCAGATTTTCAAGTGGATGCAAGGCTTTGCTACTTTTTTACTGCAGTAGTGTGTGCTCAAGCAGGAGTTCAGCTTTGCTAGTTTCTCCATATAGTAACCAAGAACTTAGCAATAAGCAATGAAAGAAAGTATCACAAGAACTGCAAAGGGCCTCGACAGTGCACTTGTTCGTCCAATTTTGAGTTGAATGCTATAGTTTTGGTGGGTGCTTGGGTCTTGAGACGTGAGAAATCGGTCATGCTCCCTCCTATGCACCACACTTAGATGCTTTACCAGAATCTCGTCGCAGATTGTTTGATGTGTACATGGTTCTGCATTAGCCAACATATTGCGTGAGCAGCGATTTTCCAAAGCGGGTTCCTGTCACAAACCAAAGATGGAAGTTACGAGCCTTCTGAGGAGTGAGCTGGTATCTGAGATAGAAGTAACTTTTTTTGTAATTATAACTGTAGTGGCATACTTGAATTGGGCAAAGGTGAGGTCATTTTTACTCCCCTTGATTGCCCACTAACCTCACATGTTGCGTATAGACCGATCACTGCCATTTGTATACTGGTTTTAACATAACATAACAACAAACATAATGGAACGTGGAAACGCAATCGCGACGCGATCCATGCAGTGGTCCGAATTCATGGCGCGTACGCTAGGAGGCACGACTCGAAGGTGTTCTGGACTAGGATTCGCTCTGGTTTCAACTTTTCTCTGGCTGTTTCAGCATAAATAATGATTTACTTTCTGATAGCGCATGTTGTAGCTGTCGCCGCGGCGCAGCCGTCTTGCTATTGAGCGTAAACAGAGCAAGTCGCTAACAGTAACACTTTTCGTTTAAATCGGGCTGCCCTCAGGCACACGAGGGAAGCGCGAAAGGGAAACGAAATCTGGCACAAATATTTACAAAATTACACCACTCTCCTCTAGAAAAAAACTTTGTTTTCACATGACCCCTTCTGCTCAAATAAATAAACAGTATACTGGAGAAATATTTACTTGAAAATGATGAAATTTAGGAATCACTGTCTGCTTGCCATACAAGCTCCATAAGGTCTTCCACTCTCCTGAACACGATATTCGAGCAAATACTCAAGTGGAAGTGATCAAACACTGGATACTAACTTGCACTCCGAGTATGGGATACATTTTTGTCTGTACATATCAAACAAATAGCCTCCTTTGCATAGGCAAGCAAATGGTATGCACGGTTCCTTTCTACACCATTTAGGCTAAAAAACATCCAATCAGAAAAATAACTAATCTCTTTAAAATATTCATGCAATGGTTACCAAAGTCTGATTATACACCATTTGGACGCAATGTGGTACACATTGTTTCTCCTGCGCGCAGCCCGCTCGAAGCGCATTTGGGTCACCACAGGGCTCTGAAATATGTGCTCACATTCTTCCAGCATTGGCTTGTATCTTGAGGTTGTACTGAGTTTGAAAATCATGTCGCTCTAAAAGTCTGTGCAGTGACGTACATGGTTTCCACATATTTATTAGATGCGTGCAAAAGTTCCGTGGCAGTTGGTTGTAGTTCAGCGTTTAACGTCGTTTTTCTCCTTGTGCTTGCGATATCCCGATATGGTTTTCATGTATGCCGGTAGCCTATGATATCTTCTACCTTCGTCACATTTGGCTCGGATCTGTGTCACAGCGCTGCTGTGTTTTAGTTATAAAACTAATGTTATGCGCAGCCAGTGAAATTGTGGAATTTTCTTCATGAATTAAAATCTAGATGATCTGTGAGGAACGCGACTCATGCCATCAATACTGCGTTTGGGTAGGGTATCCTCTTCAAAATGCAAGACGCTCGTGGGTTCTTGAGAAATACAAGTGGAGATGAGACCTTCGAAAATGCTTCGTGAGCGCAGCGCTAATCCAACCTTCACAAGGGCGACCGAAAAGAGCAAGTTGAATCGGACCCAATGTAAAGTGAGCAGGACATTATGGGGAATTTAACCAACCATTGACCATCACTTGTACTAGATTGGTAAAAAGGGGAAGATGAGTGGAAAGATTTTGAGTAAGCTGAGCGAAGAACACCAACGCCCGCACATGTCTACGAACACCTGATTGAAAGAAACAAGCCATTTCCCAAATGAATTGTTATTGCTGTTGGAAAATGGGTCATTTTCGAGAATACGAAGTGGTCGACACAGGATCCAGACTCGATTGACCTACCCAAAAAGTGGGCAAGCCATCACTACACCCATAAAAGACTTCTTTGTCCGTTTTTGGTCTGTAACCTGAGTCACCTAAAACGATTTTTCCCAAACGAATGCATAATAAATGAGGGTCACTACGCATTTTTTTCTGGAGGAATCAAGGCAAAATCTCAAACATAAGGCCAACACAGGCCAGCTTAGGTGGTCTGCCGCTGCTGCGGGATAACGAGTACCAGCATTTTGTAGTGTAAAAAATTAGCCATTTCTGGTTCAAAATTCCAACCTACCCTGTGTTACTCTCTCGGCCAGTCTCCAACAAAATTTTCCATTTCTAAGCTACTACAACTTTACACCCGCTGAAAAACTTTTGATGAACAGACCCTACCCGAAAACTATATGCCGGTCTTTCGAGTATAAACCTGTCCAATTTCAAGCCTCTGGAGAAATCTTTTGCGTGCCTGTTGGCCACCTAACAAGGATGACAATGCTTTCTGATTTGGGTGAAATCGTTGACAATGAGTAGAGTTATCGTGTTTTTAAAAATTAGCTGCAATTGCCCCGGAACTTTTGCACGCACCTAATAGCACAATTGCTGTATTGGGGTCACTTACTGGGCTAAACACCGAGGTTTGCGAGAAATAAACAGGAGTTGAAGTAGATAAAAATCATCACCAGAGTAGCAGTCGTCCACACATTTCCCTTTCGAATCGCGGAAAAGTCCTGGTTTGCAGATACATGTGTTACACCAGCAGCCCATCGGAAATTATTGCAAAAGATGAGCAAAATTTTTACGTCACTCCAATCAGAAATGGATGAAATTAGTACTTAGACACTTTCACCGGGATTTCCGCAGCACCCTACGCGGCCCTTCCGGTAAAAGCTATGCGGACTGGCCTGTCTCTTTCCGAGGTTTGCCCGGTAATGAGTGAACTTCATTCAAATTATGAGCCGGCGCTTGCCCGGTACCTGATAAGAAAAGGCAGCAGCCTGCCGGGTGTCTCAGAATTGCTTTCGGCCAACCGAGTGAAAGTGCCTGAGTAGGTTATGAGTTTTTTTTTGGTATAGAGAATGAGGGAACTCACCGGTGCGGGATCTGCACAGGTTCGCTCACATCCATACTTGCATTGATCATTGAATACCTCGTCCACACCACAGATAGTTGTGTTCCTCCTTTCAGCGTCTGTAATAGCATTGTAACAAGTTCTCAATGTAACGATGAGTTGCAAAAAGTGCAATGCGGAAATAATGCGCATTTATCAAATGCAAACTTACCTGCGGAACAAAAGGCAGCAGTGTATGCCAGAATCTGAAAGAGATTCTATGTTTTTTGGCTAATCACAAAGTAAAATTAGTAACTCCTTTTAATTATGATTTATCTGCTTAGGTGCAATGCACAAATACAAATTTTCCGCAACTTCTGCTCGAAGGCAGCTCACCAAAAGACAGGTGGTCAATTCAATAACACAGTGCCTAAGCTTTCTGTACTACAGGAATGTCTATCACGGTTACACCGCTCTGCCGGTCAGCTGGTCTGCCGCGCCGCTCTACCTACGCGGTGCGGCGGACCAACTGGGCTGTCGCTGTCGGCGCCGCGTTGGTGGTGCAGCGCCGCAGAACAGCAAGGGGATGCCCTCGTGACTGTCAATCTCTCTGTACGTAGTTAAATCAGATTTTTTCCGAAGAAATACCACATACCATAAACCAACCAGCGTTTTTGTCTATGATTGAGAACAGCTTAGCATGTAAGAGCAGCACTCAAGATGACGACTGGAACTAGCACTCTTATTGTGACACTCGCAGTGGAGATGTGTGTTCTGCGTTCTGTTCTCTGAATTTTCTGCTCGAAAACTTCAGTCTCGAATTTCATCACTTTGACTGCCTTTTCATCACGAAAAATTTAATATCCTCCCATTGACATGAGCGGCTCAATTTCGCGAAACTTGATATTCTTTATCTCACAGAAAGTTTCTTCGATTCAATTGACTTTGTGCTTTTTTTTTGGAGGTAAACTGCGAAAACCGCCAGTTTGAAAGTTACTGGATTTACGAACCAGAATCAGCTGTTTGTTCATCTCTGATGTGCAGATGAAGCCACTGAAAATATAGTTTAATTTACTCCGAAGAAAGAGAGAACGAAATCTTATCAGGAAGGATGGATATATGCAGCAGTGATGCAAACGAGCCATGTTGCCTAAAGATGAACACAGCAGCGAGGAATTGCAGTGGTTCTCGAAAAGAGCCTATCTAACAAGGAATCTGCTGAGAACAGCTTGAATTTACTTCAGTGCATTGGGCGAAGGCCACACGCATGCGACTGCTACACAACATCTTCGTAAATTCCTAGACCTTATATTTCCTTACCGGTTCGAAAAGTCGATAGTGCTCAATTCGAGAGGGCATCGGGCGTGGGTGAATAAGCAGGGCTTCTGCCGGAAACAGCCATTGTATTACATAATTGAGCTTTTGAGATTGACATCCAACAAAAGCTCGGTTATGTAATACCGTGGCTGTTTACTGCAGAAGTTCCGCTTATCCACCCACGCTCGAATTGAGCACCATCGACTTTTGGAATCGGAAGGGATATACAGAGTGCGTCATAAATATTGACGCACCGGAATTATCCTGTAACTGAGATAAAATCCAAAAACTTCCTATGTATGCTTATTCAAAATGAAGGAAATGTCCTAATGAACACAACGAATCAGTCCTGTTCGCATTTAGCTTCGTTCATGCAGAAGCGGCCACGAAGAGGTTGCTGGAGATTGTTGCCGAAGCGCCGCAACTAAAGTTCGACCATTTTCTTTCCATGTTATGAAAAGGTCTGCCTGCAGGAACTTGATACTCTTGTGGGTGGTAGCGCAGGTCTCGCTCTTCAAGCGGCACATGAAGCTCACTCTTTGTTCGCAACTCCAGTCACGTTCTTGCCGAGGGAATGCATCTATGTTTTACTACAGGAATTTTTTTTTTCATTCTCTTGTTTGTCATTCAAACAATGTTCTATGGAGATAATCTTTTGCCGGACTCAATTCTTTTCACACGGAGTTTTGCAGGACATGGCTCCTGTGCAAGAGACAAAAATGCTACAAGCTTATTTTTAAGAATCCACTCGAAGGTATCCAAACTGGCAGGAGATTGTCGTCTTTGTGAGCCGACTTTGAGTGTGCTGGATGACCCCATATGGACATCTCAGAGTGCAAGAACTCTGCTATCATCCCAGAAACACCGAACTCGCAAGGGGTTCTTTTTCCAAGATCCAGAACAAAGTCGACGAGAGTTAGTTACGGCGCAGAGGCAATGCGCTACCTCATCATCTTCGTGACTTCTTCTGCGTGGAAGGGCTCTGCTGCGAACAGGAGTGCATTTCCCTGATCGCCAAGAGATGCTCCTTATTTTGCATATGCACATTGTGATCGTTTTCGTACCTTGCTTTTTCTGCAGACTCGAATTAGGTGCGTCAATAATTCTGAAGCACCCTGTATAATCAACGAAGATTTTGTGTTGCAATCGCATGCTTGTGGCCTGTCTCAAAGGCTTTCTTGTTGGATTGTGTTCCTTACCCTCCCCAATCACCCGCTGCTGTGTTCATTTTGAAACAGCACAACCACCCTTCCTGATAGACTATTCTGACAATGAGATATCCTCTTTTTCTTCTGAGTAAATTAAACAATATTTTCATTGGCTTCAACTGCACGCTAGCGATGAGCAACTTTCACCGGGTTGCCCGACAGCAATTCTAAGGTAGCGGGAAGGTCTCGGCCTTCTCTTATCAAGGACCAGTCAGGCCCCGGGCTTTTCTCTCGGGCACTGAACATGCCCCGGCTCATAGTTTGAATAAAGCTCACTCTTTACCAGGCAAGCCGCCGAAAGACACCGGTTAGGCCGCAGATCTTATACCGGGAAGGCTGCATAGGGTTCTTCGGTCAATACCCTGAAAAACAACTGATTCTGGTTCGCGAATAAAGTAACTGAGGTTCCACAACCATGGAGTGATTAGTAGGTATATACAATTAATTTATTTATAGAAACTGAATATTGTGAAGACAATAAGACACATGAATGTGAATAGAAAGAGTGGGAGGAAGGAGCAACCAGATTTGGCTGCCAGTAAAAAAGATCGAGAGCGTTACAGAGGATTTGTTGCATTTACATAGGGGGGATCGGAGGGGCGTGACTGTTGCTCGACATCCATAAGCATCTCCACTGGGCATCCCATATACCAGATATAGGCTCTATGGCATGGCAGGTAACTAGGACAGCGCAGCGATGCAATCGCATTGCAAATCACCGATTATCATAAGATGTTGCAACTGGTATATCATCATGAGAGCACAAATGTACATTAAAATACACTCACAACAGAGGACAGAATAGGAAGGCTACTTCTATGATCCGAGAAAAAGGTCGCGATAATGTTTCCGGCGAGAGACTAAAATTTTCGAGTAAAAAAGGCTTGTTCCAGAACTTTGACTTTTGGAACATTGGCTGTCTTATGCTATATGGTCTGCGCAAATGAACGCCGATTAACAAGGAAAACACTGAAAAACTGAAACATAGTGGAGTTTCCTAACACAGAAGAAATCTGTGCAAATTAAAATTCCGTCAAAAACTATCTCTAATACTACATAGTCAAACAGCTACAACGTTTTTAAAATGCTCATGCAAAACAATCACAGTCATCAAAATTTAAAAAATGAGAAAGTGAGGGAGATCCAATTAGTTTCCAAGGCCTAACGAGTGAATTCACTAGAGAAGGGCGGTGGTTTGGCTAAAAAGCTTAGGCATTGCACTTTCTCATTAACTCAGAGATTCCGAGAGGACAAACGCAGCAAGATCTGGTTAGCCACCCCCCCCCCCCCCCCC
>JARK01001530.1:309240-327588 GCA_000688135.1 Ancylostoma ceylanicum
GGGGGGGGGGGGGGGGGGGGGGGGGGGGGGGGACACAGCTGGGTAGGCTTCATAGAATAACTTTTAGTTGGCTTCTAGTAATAGGCAGGACTGGTATGACGTGCGCACAAATATGGTCAAGGAATATGACACTCTCTAACGACCCCCCCCCGCCTCTTTTGCCCACCCCTTTACGACCCCCTCTTGATAATTTATCAACACACGCTTGACCCTGTCGCAGACCTTCCGTGGTGCACCGCCCACGCGGGGAATGAAAAAAATGCACGAACTTAGTGCCTAACCCAATGTGAAAGATTTGTTTATCCCCACTTAATTGACAATCGAAAAAGCCATTTTGAAACCCAGCCTTGATGGGTAACAACTTTTGAATGGTATTATTCTTAACCAGAATGAAAAATTAAGGGAAAAATTGCTCTATGCACATTTGCACAGATAATTCATATTCCTAAGCAGCAGTAGTCGTTAGATGCTCACACCCTTACTTTCACAAAACAGTGCTTCTTTTGATTTTTTGAGCGAAATTGTATAGTACAGTGGTTTTTCGGAAGGTAACGGTTCATTCGGCAATGTAGCTGTTTATTTGGCAGTGTAGCCAATTGTTCTGATGCATCGCTTTGTCCGGCGCTGTTGCGGTTTGCCCGAAAAAAAGCCAGCCATTCAACCGATAAATTTAGCTATAAGCTAAGATTATACGTTGGGAGAAGTTTGCTCTTTCATTTCTGTAAAAGTGCGGTGGAGACGAGGAGCTTCAACGTTATGCAGGGAAATCCCGGCATGTTTGCTTCCCAATCGGCTACCCCTACCGCGATGGTGTCCTGTGACGGGAAGACCGCGACATCTGGAACCCTCTCGATATGTACTCCTTTCGGAAATTCCCCATTAAAAATGGTTGTCTCACCTGTTTGAGAGGATTGAGCGGATTTTTGTTTTTTTTTTCTTTTTTTTTCTGATAGAAAAGGGCACAAAAAACTTGGAAGTTCCCTACGTTTTTTCGTTCAATTTCCCTTTCGCTTTTCTTAAATGGACACATCTTAGGACGCATATAAATCAATGAAATCAATAAAATGAAATGAATCATCAATGAAAATCATGAATCTGTGCACAACCAGAGATGAAGTGAAGATACTTTAGCAAATACACCAGTCGAATAATATAGACCAAAATTTTTTCTCCATTTGCCTCCGGATTTACAATGAAGAAATCAATTTCTTTGAAATATTAATCCAGTTAATTCACCTTATATGGTCCACTGACATGATCTCAGAAGCATCCTCGTACAGACAAAAAAAAAAACAATCGGAGCTGCACCTTCAAGTCCTAAATTCGTGGTGAGGTAATATCTATTGTTCAGATCCCTGCGGTGACCCAAATGCCGTCCCAACAACTTGCGCCCCATCGAAGCGCTGTCAACCATCGTGTAAGAAGAGAGCGCCGGTGACAATCAGTTTCTCCGAATTGTGTTTTCTTTACAAGACGAGAGGAACCATACTGTCTGAATATGTAACTTCCAGGACCCTTCATGTAAAAAGAAGACGTGCATTCCGAATGGTTGCGTTTGTAAACCTGGCTTCATCATACATGAAGGTCTTTTCGGTGTAAAGCGATGCATTCGTGTTTCAGAATGCTCAAGTGCGTATTTATTATTTTGTCGACTTTTTTTCGAATGTTGAGACAAACATGCGTGTTAAGAAGCTGGCTAGAACACAGAATGAGAAGTCCCATGGAACATCACGAAAAAGCTTTCCAGGAAAGAATAAAGATTTACTGCGTCTCGTTGTTCAACCGAAAAGGCTGCCTTGTGACCTTATTGGTTGCAAATGAATTTCCCAGGTTTATAGAAACGTTTCTTCAATACATGTTTTTCAAAATAGTCACCATCCATCGCCAAGCGACAAAAATAAAATTGGTTTGGGCATTTTAAACAAAGTCCCGAGTCGCCTTCAAAAAGAGCAAATATGGACTGCAAGCAAGTCCTATATCTCCCTTAGGAGGCGCGGCAGTTTTACAATGGTCAACCAGTAGCGAGTTAACCAATCGCAATAGTCAGTCGCAATCCCCACCTCCAAATCTCGAGGACACTGAATGTGTTTTCAATTTCATTTGCTGATCTGAGCATAGAACCTATGTATCATTCTTTCAGGAGAGCATGAACACAATCAAATTAAGCTGAAATAGAGACCTCATCCTGGAAGGTTTACATCGCGGATGAAGCTTCGTAGTTACAGAGAATGCAGAGAATATCAGCAGTAGAGCAGCAGCTGCCTCGTGAATAATCCAGCTAGAGTCACAACTTTCCGACTTCATCGAGCACGCTTCTGTTAATACAAAAGCCCATAGTTGAGTTCTACACCATGCGTGGTTGAAAGGAGCGAACTTTGGGGTGGTGACCGATACCAATAGTTCGATAATGCTATGTGGGTCTTCGATGAGTCAATTGTTCTGTTGTGAAGCCTTTCCACTCTCTATATCTTTCAATGCTTTTTCCATCTCCAGTGCTTTCAAATCCAGTAAAACGGGGTATTCTGTGAGATTATTTATTTATTTATTTATTTGTACGTGGCTGTACCACGCTGATTAATAGATATTAGGTTGTCACAGAATAAATGGCCGCAATCTAGTAATGAATTTTTGAAAGTTCATAAATCCATTATCTCAGGAGCTAGATAGGCAAACTTTGAACGATTATGAAGAGAAAGACCTGCTCTATCTGTATATCAAAAATACTCTCTCAATTACTCTTCTTTGTGGGAAGGTAGCACCCACGGAAATTTTTGTGTTGGAGATTCCGCTGAATTTCAAGGTTTTCAGGGACGATGAACTCATAGGCGGTGTTGAAACAGCGTGAAACACGACGGAAGACGAGAAATGAAGGCGATGTTTCCCATGCGTCCACGGCGCGGACGAGTTTTCCGCTTACGGTATAAGCGCGTATCATCATGAATTTTTGTGGATGGTGCGCATTCCATACACTACACTGTACACTATTCCATATACAACATGATACATTGGGCTAGACCACTCGTAACATGCCAAGTCAATAGCGTTAACGGGCGTGGCGGACACCAAAATGGCCACGCTCGCATCCGTGTCCAAGGCACTATCTCCGCAGATTGGCCGCTTTTCTCTGCGTTCAAGTTATCATTGTGATTGTCTGGCAGCCGACCACACGGGGAACGATTCACCTCAAAAGTGAAGATTTCCGTGGGTACTGCCTTTAAGAGTTGTCCCTACCACTACGGGAGCTCTACCCTTTCTTGAGCAATCGATTCAGACATCCTTTTCCTGCTACTGTCAGCGCGATACTCAGTTATTCTGTAACGCAAATGGTGGTAGTTAGTGCTGTGTCACTGTCCAAGATTTTCATTTCGCTGCTATCGGAACGGTAGCCGTTAAACAATATCGCAAGGGGGGATCGTGTGCCTGAAAAGTTATGTTCAAAAAATTTGCGCAGAGCCTTGCCTCAGCAAACTGGTTGTTTTTAAAAACATTAGCGAAGAACCGATCTTCACTAGAGCAAGTGATGGATTCACCACACTGGTGAATTTCGGGCACTAATGCGACAAGCGGCTCCACTTGCTTGTTTGAACTTTGAGAAGGCCTTCCGCAGACGACCTGTAAACTCTCGAGCACAAGGACTCAAAAGCTTAGCTACTCCTAGGCAATTTATGAAGACGACTGCACTGTTTTGGAATAGTTGGCCCCCGTATAGTGCAACAGGGCTACTTCTGTGTAAGTTTATACCAGAAAGTGGCAATAAATGAGCAGCGAGTAACAATCTTCAATGACTGTAACAGGCTGAGTACGTCAATTTATAAATACATCAAATTTACCTCTTACCTTGCCCTCATCGACATGCTTACTGTACATAATTACTCACACCCATCTTCTATGTACTAGGGGTATGAAATTATCCAGCCTTCTAATAATACACCACGAACCTAACCGACTTCCTTGGCGCTCGCCCACCTTCAATATGGAAATTCGCCAAAACCACATAATTGCATTAGAAATGCGTGCAATTAGACATATGCTGAAGATATTTCCTTTATTGCTCATGTCCACATGTTCTAGATGTTAGACATAAGCAGAGGTAACAGTCGACTATGAAACGCCAGTGAAAATAACGGTATCGATGGCTGACAAGCAATGCGAAAGCCAACCATGTTCATGCCAACGTTGCATTAGCTTTATTATTCAAACATGACGGTTTTTTTCGGCGTAGCAGCGCTTTTTAACGATGCGGCACATTTCGCGTCAATGTTCAACCATTATTTTGCGAACAATCGGTTGGATATGTTTTCCCACCAATACCGCCATAAAAAGTTCATGATTTCCCCAATGTGATGTAGGCGTCCAAGTTCGAATGCATGTAGCCATGCATGTCTCGAACGTTTATGGACGGCGCTCCCCTACAAATTGTTTAACATCTTGACCAAAGAATTTATTTTGGAATTTTGAGTAATCCCGGGGTATCTCCCGATTTCGTTGAAGTTTTGATGTCATACTGAGAGACGGCTGTGGGAATTAGAAATATTTTGACGTTTTTATAAATTTTGACGGCTGCGGGAATTAGAAATAAAATGTAGCGGTAAGTTTTCCTCCATCCGCATTAATCCATGTCCTTTGAATTCGAATAACGAGCATTCAGTTATTTTGTCAAGCCTGCATAATGCAGGACTTTCAAGGAGCACCTACCACTCGTAGACGAAACTAAGTGTAGCTATTTCAGGGCTGTGCACAACGACAGCAAACATGAAACTGCTGCTGTTGCTTGTAAGTAGTTTTTTTTTAAATTACCACGTATTTGTCCAGTTTCTTAGAAGAGGCTTTAACACATTCTCTCTGGATGCAGATAAAAATGAAGCTGATAGGAACTCTCGTAGTCAACGCCGCTAGGTCAGTGGGTGCACAGAAAAGGGTTCTTTAAAATGCTGATCACGAATATAGCATCGAGTTTGCACCACTACACATTTTTATAGAATCGTGAGGCAAAGTCAGCCTAATGTTTGGTAGCACTCCATATTCCGACTGGTACTGTACCGTAACTCTTCATGAGCGCGCTTGGATAGAAAATAGATGCCATATTTGTGATCAACAAGTGAAATGACCCCTTTTGATTGTTCAGATAGACAGAGAGGGAGATGGCTACCTTCAGTTTCTTCAATAAGAATGTCATAACTCTACGGAAACACTTTAGAATACAAAGCAGGCTTCTTGTTCTTAATCAGCACACCAAATATACCCTTTCTACGGCCCCCTTTCTACATGGCTCAAAACGCAAAACATGCATTGTGGTCAGTGTGCTAATGACAGTACCCTCGAAAAATTTCAAAATTTCACAGAAATCGCTTAGAGAAAGTACCCCTCACAAAATCCTGGAAACCCAAGACAAGTGCACACTTGAATTTCCTCCAATAACCCTGCAGTTGATCGCTTCCAAAAATTTTTCGACTTTAGCCTTGAGCGTTCACCTCTAATCCCTTTTTATTTGCACGAGAGCATGCCAATGTTTTCAGATCTCCGCCGGAATTGGAATCCATTGTTTACCTTGTGAGTTCGCCCACCATACTTTCACCTCCTGCAGTGGTCAAAGAGAGCCTCTCATCTGAAACGTGTTCCTTCAGGACTTCTTAAGTTTTCCCTCTTTACCTTACTCTTTTCTTTTACCTAGCTTTTACCTATCTATTTCATTTGACTGAATGGAAAGTGTAGAGGGCAACTGAAAATAAAGTAGGAAAGTTTTTGTTTTGAAAAGGGCTAGAGTACTTAATTCGTACATTTTGTGCCTGTATTTCCTTGTCTCTTGGAGCTGAGATTGTAGATGAAAAGCTATTGTGTGGTGA
Organism: Ancylostoma ceylanicum; assembly: GCA_000688135.1. NCBI lineage: Eukaryota > Metazoa > Nematoda > Chromadorea > Rhabditida > Ancylostomatidae > Ancylostoma > Ancylostoma ceylanicum. The sequence goes on from JARK01001530.1 coordinate 315,084, forward strand.
TAGCCTTGGGGTTCCTCTACTAGCTCGCCGGTAGCACTCCACGGATTTTCTCCAATCAGCTCCAGGAGGAGCTCACCATCCACTTCACCTCACCGGTCGGATCGCCCTTTGTCTCAAGTCCAGGCCACTTGCTTATGCTTGCGGAACCAAATCTTCACCGTATACTGAGAGACTGGGGAAAAATTTTTTTCGAATGTCCATGTGTATAATCCATTGTTTAGCCACTAACATCGCACTTCATTTATTCGATTTTTCCCACTACCAGGGTCACAACTACCCCATATCGGTGTCACGACCCCTTTCACTTTAGCGAGTGGATTCTTGCCCCGACCGCGCCTACTATGGTAGCCTCAATTTACCACTGGCAAGTGCTCCCCTCACTTTTGATTTTCAGATTTTTCATTTCAGTTAAAAGATGCGGTGAGAATGAGGAGCTCAAACGTTATGGGGACTACTGTTTTCCAACTTGCGCAAATCCTCATCCAGCAAGTTTTTTCTTCTGTCTCACCCAAAATATTGGAACTATTTACTTTTGGTTACTCTCCTTTCTCGTTTTGTTGCTATTCTACCCCTGATACCCTTATTGAGTCATTCTTTCGATTACTCCCAAACGAATTCAGAAGGAGTGTCTGCTTATTCTGTTGAGGAATGTGTGCAGATGCAAACCAGGCTTTATGTATGATTCGAGAGGGAAGTGCACAAACGACTGCTCTTCTGGTAAATTTTGTTACGAATATGATACACTTTCCCGTCGTTTTAGTGTTTTTTTTTTCAATTTTTCCATCGTTTTAGTGTCTTTTTTCAATTTTTCCAATTTTTCCTTTGAGTTTCCATGCATATGGCAAGTATTGTTGTGAACGTGGTTAACGAAATTATAATGCGTGAAGTGTTCATACACTGCGTTGATGAGTTCATTGCGTCCTTTTTTCATATGCGCTACACATTCGATTCTCATAATAGTAGAACAGACAATGGTGCCATTATTCACTATTCTATCACGCTTTTCCCTAGTGAACGTTCCATACATATTCTTTAGAGGACCTCTTCAGATCGTGGGAATGCTCCGATGAACACCGAAGAATTCCAGAATGAGCACGGAAGAATTCCCTTCGAAAGTGAAGATTAAACGCGTGTTCTCCATCTCGTTCCACTGATCAGTCCTATATTCGCTGATAGATTGTGATGAACGTTGATGAAAGTTACATAAAAATTATCTTTTCAATAGCCGTTTACAAAATATTTATTTTTAAAAAACTCCGGCAAGAATGGTGGTGATTAGTGAGGGGATGGGGGATTTAGAGATAGAGATCATTACAGATCTAGATCAAGTAAAATTAGAAGAAGGGCAGCATGACAAACTCAACTTCAATAAAAGAGCTCGTATATCAAGCGGACGTGTGGCAGAATCTAGAAAACAATGAAAAACTTCAGCACTGGGGAATAGTTAATATTTTACGAAGAGCTGAAGAAATTCAATGTGGCTTGAAACATGTAGACATGTACATTCTTCTTCTCCATTATACATACTTAAGCACTCTTCAAAATTCCTGGGAATTCGAATAATCGAATAAATTTGAAGGTGGGTTCTGTGGACCAATCAAAACTTGTTGGTGCTGGTCTTGGAAGAGTGAGGTAGGTAATATTTGGCTTACACAAGCCGCGACCCTCTCAAAACCCTCGTAAATCGTGAGTCGTAGCTAGAGGTCCAAGTGCTGCTGATAACATCCACACAGGAAATTTCAGCATTTCAGGGAACGGTCATCCTCAGAGCGTTCAACGTTACCCACTGATAAACTTCTCCTCATTCACCGCCTTTTGATTTTTCGTTCTCGATATGTCGGTAAATTGATGATTGAGGATTCTAGGAATATGAACTCCTCACTTGGCCGCGTGCAAATTATTGCATGAAGGACATAATTCAATGCCCCTACAATGCCAAGATGCTGTCAAATGTGTTGCACACTCCAGAAAGCGATTACTATGGCGCTTTACCATGCTTTTTCATAGGTATTATCGCTCGGTTCAGACGAGCTCGATCTGCGAAAGCCACGATATGATTTGTGGCAGAAAGCTTCATTCTACTGACAAGTCTAACGTATTCGGTCGTCACTTAAAACACCACCGATCGGTGGACTTGCGAATGTGAGATTTCGAATTTCGAAGGAGTTTGGGAGTGTCCGAGTATGGCCTCATTCTGACGTCTGACTGAGGAGGCATTTGTGCGGCTATCTTCATAGACGGTCTGATCCTTTCAGGACCTGACGAAGGCGAAGCCGCCGAAACGTTGGCCAATGAATAACATCACTGACAACCTCTCGTACGACTAACAAGTTCATAAATTGTTGAGGGTGTTGTTCTCAAAAGCGGAATCTTCGCACCAGAACTCAAATTTGGAGCTGGTGAAGACTTCTTTGGCCACATACTAAGAACGTGCAAAAGTTCCAGGGCAACTGGTGGTAGTTCACTGTTTAACATAGTTTTGCTCCTTGTGGTTGCGCTGTCCTGTAAGGATCTTAATATGTACACAGGATCCCTCCATTTCGCTACTGATGCTGGAGACGCGGGGAACGCCGGGATATGTGTCCGCAGACGGAGGATGTTTTGCTCTGGCTCAGTAGTGAGGAAAATACCAGGACAAGGGTCCACTGATGGTGGGGCTTGCGTTGGCCCACCAGTGGTGAGAACGCCACAGATGCGTTGTGCATGGCCAAATTGTACAGAAAACGACAGAATACTGATCCGACCTTGTTAATATTTGCACTTTTGTTACTTACTTTATTACTGTTACACACAAGTTAACAGCTGCCAGAGTCATCTGAATGACTTTTCCGCTCAGAGTTGGGAGTAACTGGCCTTGACGGGTTTGCAGTAATGTAAGGACTGTGGTGACAAATAAAGGAGGAAATCATATTGCATTAGAAAGTAACTTTTTATGTCGACGTTTAGTGAAAAATGTTCGAACGAGGCTACATATCATCAGAAGAAGACCGCAAGACCAGGGTTAGAAGGACGGCAAAATTGGTAGAGCATACGCAAATCATAAGGAGGATTTCGTATCCGAGCTCAGCTAATGATTAATTCTACGTTTCGCTAATTTTCGGTGGACTTCATAAATGTTAAGACTTTGCACGAACATCCAGTGACTGCCCCAGATCACTTTTTAGCGTCTCGCAGGGGACGTTAGTATTTGTAAAACATGACAGATCCTTCACAAAAATAATGAAAGCACAAAACAAAAATGTTTTCCAGAAAGCAAATGAAGTTGAAAAAACTGGCCGGGAAGGTGAACAGGTTAAAAGGTTTGATATCACTGACACGTCTTCAACGCGTAAACAACTCTAGAGGGCGCATGAAGTATCATTTCTCCAAGGACGATTCCACGAGACGGTGGCTCGGCCTAGTTCAGCAAAGGTGAGCGCAGCTTAATTTTCTTTATCGCCTCCAATCTGAATTAGAGCAACTTTATGTGACGAAGGATAAGCCCAGTCGAGGAGCATCCCCAGACTTTAGGTAATCGCGACGACATAGGTAGGGCAAATGTGGGGTTTCCACGTTTGGAGGAGATAATAATTGATGAGAATCAACGTAGCGTAGCTACCGACAGGCACCGTTTCCACTATCACCATCTTGGGCATATCTTCCAGATGTACAGGCAATGAGAAGCGGTGAGCCTCGTTTGGAAAGGAGCTTTCATTCCGTTCAGAATATTCCCAGACTCCGCCGGTTTGAAGTGAGTCAAAACGTATTGACGATATAAGAGACCAGTCTGGCCGTGCGGCTACTGCTGTGCTGGTATTCATGAACGCGCGGGAGCGGGAAGGGGCGTGGTCTTTACCCGCTGCCGCTGGTTCCCGGCGGGAACCTTCCCAGTCACCCGTACGGGTAAATTTTGTATTCATGAAAGACCAGGAAGCGGGAAGACCGCGACGCGTGCACTTGTACTCTAATTTGGGCGCACTTTGGCATATGAAAGGCGCGAAGACAGGAATTTTGAATGTTTCGAGGAAGAATCCGAGCGGAAACTACCCCTTTCCATATTTTTTCGACATTATGTGCAATATAGTCGGATTCTTATCATCGGTTTATCATCGGAATACAGCCTAGCCTAGAATTTAGTTTAGATTCCAGTTTTTTTGGTTAACTTGCCGTTCCCTTCTTAACATAGAAAAAGCGATCAAGTATTCTCAACACCTAAAAGTGTCACTGAAACGCGGTCATAGGTTGTCGCCAAGACCTATCGAGTATCGAGTGCTGCACTTTTCCTCGCCAATACCACAACATTGTCTTCGCTCTAAGAAATTCCTGATTTTCTATCAATCTTTTTTCTAGCTAAATTTCCCCATCAAATTGAATTTTGAGAATGCAGAATGAAAAAAAAAATCCATCGAAACATACATATGGGTAACTGGAATTAAAGAAGATGTTTTACTAAGGTATCGTACTGCGACAATAATGATTATCGAAATGCTACAATTTTGGCATCATATAAAGATTCAATGTATGCAGAAATGACAACCCCTGAAATCATGTGCAGTTTTCACGACATGTGAATGGACTAGTCATTTCGAGAGCCAGATGAATCTAGGGTGTGTCAAAACTTCCAAAATTTTCAGGAATTTATTAAAGGACGAATTGAGAATATCGTTAGCAGTGAAGTAGCACACATTGCTAAGAAAATCGAACATTGTCCAAGCACTATTGAAAGAAATGAGCTGAGAATGGGAATAATATTCAGTTAGCAATGTGAGACGGAAGACAAAACCCTTTAGAATTTTAGTAAGGCAATATACTGCCTAGATTCATTAATGGAAAGCAAAAATGGTTAGAAATGCGACGGATTTCCATCCACGGGTAGAGCTTCCCGAGGTCTAGAGGGTCGGGTAAGCGGGAACCTTCCCGTCCACCCGCCGGGTAGGCCGGGAAGGTACCCGCCGGTTTCATGAATACAAACTTTTCACCCGCAAAACTCGTCCACCCGGCGGGAAGGCTAAAACCTTCCCGGCGATGTTCATGAATACCAGCCCTGGACCTCCAGACTTGCCCGTGGCACTCGACAGCGACATCGCCATTGTGAATAAAATGAGTGAAAGTGATGATAACAAAGTGTTACAAGTTCTCATGTCTTATCACACTACAGGGTTAGGCAAAAGTCCTTGGACAAAAATAATCGTTCGCTAAAACAAGAAGGAAAGAAAACTGAAAAACTGATCGTCGATATGTTTGCGATTTACTCCCAAACATAAATTCGAATTTTCATCGTAAGGATTCTTTCTTTTCTAGCGGCACCGGCTTGGAGAAACGGAGGTGTCCCGATTACGCTGGCGCGCACACAATGGAAGTCGAATTCATCTCGGGTCTTCTTTGAACTTCCCGAATAGAGTCCAAACTTCTCTGGAGCCATGAAAATATCCTAGTCCGCAGATTCTAAAAAACACATAAAAAATTCCCAAGCTAGCTGTAGGACCGCAATGGGCCAGTCATCGGAACCCAAACTGGCCTACGGTTGACTATCGAGAGCATGGAAACAAGTTTCTAGCAAAAAACGAGCATGAAGTTTCCCTAAAACGAGAGAAAAGAACGACTAAAGTGCGATTTCCACGCATCTCTGAGCTCGTCCTGGTCGGTGATGAACGATAACTTTGGTAATGTTGGGCTAGTTTCAAGAATTTCTCAAAGTTGCTTCCGGACTAAATAACAGAGGGCCTCTACTACATTATACAGGAATTAGGAGCATCTTCGCATAGTGGTAGAGAAGTAATGGTAAAGAATAACTTTGCACATGAGTCGACTTCACACCTTCACTTTCGCAGGTCTGTCACTATCCGTGGAGGTGTCATCGAGTTCAAAAGCTGTATTTATATTCACAACTAAGCTACATATGAATAAGAAAGTGTCATTTGTTTCTTTTGGCAAACTCTTCCTCATGTTTTTAGCGAACGATTATGTTTGTCCAAAAACTTTTGGCGCACCCTGTATTTGCGTTGGATAGCGTGTTGGTGTAGGATCAGTTACACGATAACTTTCTGCGGTGAACGGCAAAATCGCAGCGATAGCGTCGCTGTGAAGCATGCCATATCCCTAATGCTCGCTTCGCTCGCGTGACTACTCCTCCTATACTTCTCTCGTATTAATCCTAACATGTCACCGGTTCATCTACTCTGAAATTTCTGCCCACGGTGGACCCGCAGTTCACCCGAGGTGGGGAATCGGTCGGCCACCGTGGGCATGTGTGAATCCACCGTGGGAATAGTGCGGATTAGCTGAGGGCATTTGCGGTCACCATTAGGCCTTTACTTATGCTAGCAAAAGCAAACATTACCTGTGAAGGTGTTGCTTGCGTGAAATTGGCTAAAACAGTGAATATGTGTTGTTCTACACAAAGAAGGAAAAATGCAAATTTCCTATGGGTTTCCACTTCGTCCTTCCTTCTTTCCTCTACCATGGGATTTGAACCTTACCGGCCCTCTCGAATGCTCGATTGGTATTCCGCCCTCTTATCCACTAGGCCATACGTGTCGACACGTGTGGTGTCGTTTGAGCCCGTGATGTATCTTATCATTTCTACTGCGTATCCACCGTGAGCATGTGTGGAGCCACCGTGGCGCAAGCGTGTATCCACCGTGGAAAGCGATGTTATCGTGAATACACCATGGGCATGTGCGGATACACCGTGAACATGTGTGGGCATAGCGCGGGAGTGACGTCATCCCCGGTTTTCCACCGTGGGCATGTGCGGATTTATCGTGGGCAACCGCGAATCCACCGCGGATCGGCCTCATACCGTGGCTCCATCGTGGGAAGAAACTTCAGAGTAGGATGATCACAGAAATGATTAATCTTTCTGTGTACTGTGATTGACCAAGTGATAAGGAAGAAAAGGGTCAAATACGAAGTCTGACAGGGTGAGGGGGGGGGGGGGCTTGACTGTTGAATCGAAATTTTACGGGATCAACAAACGAACTTCTCCTTCAACAATGCGTTGTAGCAAAGGCGGTGAAGGGCTCTGTCTTTGACTTTTTGAGAATTCCACACTTTTTGTTCCCGATCGAAACTATTCCGAAATGCAGCTGTTTTTAGGGAAGTGCACAAGAGCCTTAAGCATGAAATTCTTGCTTCTCGTAAGTGAATTGCTTCATTTCAGCTTCTCAAACTCATTCAGTGAGGGCAGTTCCAGCACATTCTCTTTTTTTTTGGAATGCAATTGAAAATGACTTCCCAATTCGTGATAGTGCTCAAACTTTCCTAGAGCACAAACGCAAATCCAGCTTATCGTTCACCATCTCCAGAAACTGTACCGTAGAAACGCAGCAGGAGCAACGTAATATGTCGTGTACAAAAGCTAGCAACATTTCCTCCCATTTGCTGCCATCCTCCCTCCAACTGCTGCCTTGTTTCGCCAATTGCTGCACAAAGGAGGAATATTTGAGCAGCAATTAAGGGGAGGATGGCAGGAAATGGGAGGAGATGCTACTAGGCTTTGCACACGACCTAAATATTACGCTGGTCTGGTTACATTTATTTCTCTAACCTTGCTAATCTAAACATAATTTGATTTGCCTCCATGAGGTTTTTCTTGCCGCTGAAGACGAATTCTGTGAAAATGGGATCAGAATCTGGAGCACAAAAATTTTCGTGCTTTCAAGGCTCCCACCTCCTGGTAGAGCTCTGTGGAGTATTTGGCCACCCATCCGCTGAATGTCTTTACGATTTGGCTGAGAATTGTATCGACTACAGATCACAACACCCCTTCGACTGATTTTCAAAAAAAAAGATTTTTTAAAGCAATATTGGATAGGAGTTTCACTGCTGCTGCAGCTTGCAACCACCACTCTCTATTGATCTGTACAAGATCATGCACGTATTTCAGGTCGTCCTTGTGACAGTAGTCTACTGCTCTCGTGAGTTTACAGTTTTCCATCGCTTTTTGCACATGACATGATCATTACGAGTCGAAATCAAAGTTGAGGAGCTTACACGAGGGCAGTTTGAAGAGTTTCCGGAATGACAATGAAAAGAAAACTAACCTAATTCAATTAATATCTCATTTCTTAATTCAATCTCTTTGAAGCTCAGCACACATGGTGCGGTCTGTTTTCAGTTTTCCATTCTTTACTTAGAATGAATTTATTTGGAGTAATCACAATAACCGGATTAGCCCACCTGTCGCTTGATCGGAATCTCTTCTCAGACGGGGAGACCTTAGGCTGCTCTAGCAAATACAAATACTAGGAAGCTAAGGCAGCAAACTCATTGGATGAGGTGAAGTATGAATCGTTATCGAGCGGTAGTCGGTCGGATAGAGATAACCTATTGTGAAACGAGTGGGTTCGCATATCCGCGGTTATGTTTTTATCGGATAGCAGGTCCTCTGGAACACCCTGGACTGGATAATATATTAGGGTGTAAAACTATAAATGCGCGCACACTTTTTCATCTCTGTCGAAGTATTTTTGGGGGCATATGCTCAGTAATTTAGAGTATCTTGAAGAGCAATTCTTTGCGTATTCAGTGGTATGCAACTCGTCTTGAAAATCTCAAATTTTGATTTTTAAAAAAAAATTTGAAAGGCTGCCAACTGGAGTTGCGGAGTTGTGGTGCAAACCGTCATCAAACGAATTCCTCTATGTACTTCCTTGAATAACAAGTTTCTCGAACCAAGTTCAGTACCTATTAAGAGAGGGGCATATTGCGAAAGCACCCGCAAAAAACCGCTGCGGGGCAACAAAAGAGAGCAACGCCATAAGTCTCCAAACATGCCTACCCACGTACTGAAGAAGAGGTTGTATTCACGGTAAAATATAAAATCAGTGGTCTAATGGGGGAGGCTGAATTTATTACAGACAGTTACGGAAGACCTCTGCCTTCAACAATTGGGCCACGTAAGTCAACCATTTCACCGACGTCTGCTCAAACCAACGACTACTAAAAATTTTCCACAACCAGGCCCATCCAAAGGCGACGAAAAATGCCCAACAACAAACTGAAGAGATAAGATGGGAAGTCCTATCTCAGGCGCCCGTAGCTAAGACTCGTTACTATCTGACCACAACTTATTTCTGGCTAGAAAGCATTCCTCACAAAGAAAAAATGCAGAAACCGCGAAAAAAGTGGGGGTTTGGGTAAGCGCCTGTTCTGATTCACAGCGCACTGACTTGTTCAAGGAGGAACCTCATTTCCTGCATGGAGGACGTTGAAGGGTAGTTGAGATCAACTATGCATACAATTTTGATTGGGGAGCTCTGCTGTGGTTTCCTGGAATAAATTTCGTTCCAGGCGAAAACGCGCATCCACAGTTTTACACCCTAATATAATGGATACGAGCCCAGATATTTCTGCACTAGTAACACTTCGCTGTAGTGCCATCCCTTAATGGCCGTCTTTTGCTCAATGTCAGGTACTGGACATAAATACTGAGGCGAAGTTCCAAGCCAAAAAGTGCCTGAAAAGTACTGGCCTGCACAAATTTTCCATATTCTCGAAAAAACATGCACTAATTGATGACGTATTTCGGCCCAATAAAAAGCAACATCATGTATGTATGTAAATAAATCGTTTAAGACGTAAACAATTCATTTCCATGCGAGCTTTACACGAGCGATCGCATATATCGATATCCGCAGGTTACGTATCCTGACCTTATGGGTGTGTATCCTCGTGAGGTAAAAAGGGGTGTAACCAGGCGATTCTGATTGGCAGATTAGAGCCACCTGTCACGCCCACCTTTTTGAACTCGTACGGCGCTAAACACAGAGTTACCATCTTTTACGGGATTGACGCCGTTTGAGTACCATCTATTACGGGATTGACGCCGTTTGAGTTCAAAGGTGGGCGTGACGAGCGGTCCGAATGTGCCAATCAGAGTCACCTGGCTACGCCTCTTTTTCTATCATGCTCATACATATCCCGATCTATTTCGTCTCTATCTGTTCAAGTGCTATTATAGAAGCAACGACAGAGTGATATACGCCTACCTTCTCACTGGAATATCCAAGGAAGATACAACGTGCTGAGATCACTTGTAGCTCGAGAATTAATTGTACATGAAAACCCTTATTTTGCGTGCACTTTTCTTCGACACCATATTTTTGGCCCACCAGGTCCTTCCAGTCACTCCGCTACGTGATCAGCCTGCATGTATTAAACAGAAGAATGTGAAAAATACTTGTCCTACTTCTCTGTTTAGTTAGAAATTTCTATTTACGAATAAGTTCTGCCCTTAACCTTGGATAGACATTTAGTTTAGTTGTTTCACTTCCCTCTTGCCTCACATTGGGGTTAACTTATTCATTTCAGCCTCAAAATCGAAGAGAGCACCCCGCTGCGGTGAGAATGAGCGATTCGAGCGCTCTACACGTCACGACGACTGCTATCCCACCTGCGCTAACCCTCTCCCAGCAAGTTACCCTGTTTTTGAACTCAGAGTCTTGGAATTAATAGAATTTCAAATATAGTAACTTCTGCATTTCAGTTCTTACAAATTTCTAACAACGAGTTCAGGAATGGTGTCCGGATGTTGAAATGAAAAATAAATGTAGATGCAGGCCAGGCTTCTTCCGTGATTCGAAAGGAAAATGCACAAAGGACTGCTCTCACGGTAATTAATATTCACAGATATGTGTGTATACACATATATGTGTGTTAGGCTCACGTAGTTACTCAACTACCGCTGGAAATACTTATAACAGCCGACTCTGGGTGGGTAAATAAAAGCAAAACTTATTCCTCTGCGGCTTTCGCGATCTTTCGCGCGCCTGGTGAAAAATTCAAGGGCATCGAAGAAGACAAAATCAGAAAATGGCAAAATAAGTTGCAGAAGTTTATGTTCAGGGAATACATGCCCTCTATTTAATAACAGGCTCTGCCCAGGGTCAAGCGTCCGATGGGAATTTCCCATGGGGGGGGGGGTCGTATGGGAGGGGGTGGAAAGAGGTGGGAGGTCGTATTGGAGGGGAGGAAGACGAGCGCAAGCATCGGGCTCAAGCGCTCTACGGCAACATCAGGAAGAGGTGCAGGCAAGGGTTGGAAGTGAACTATTGTGATAAAAAAGACCCTTACTAGCGAAAAAATTACGTGTTAAAACAGTATTGATTGGCAGCGCACACAAGAGGTCACCTTCAGCGGTGGCATTTGTCGCGCCCACAGGTTCGATTCCCGGCGCCGTCAAAACATTTTTGCACTGATCGGTACAACTGCGGAATTTAGTGTGAGATAAAGAGGGCAGAAACGGTTGCAAAAAAAGTGTAATAAGCGAAATCGATCGGCTGCACGTGCGAGATTTGGCCTGCAGGGCCCGTCAGAACGCGAAAAAGTAGGGTGACTTCTTCCTTGTACTGAGCTTCTCTGACTCCAAATCAACAGTTGTTTTTCAATGTAACCATGGAAGACGCTTACTCTATCTTTTGCCAGATTTTCAATTGTCTAGAGCTCCATATCTTTTTGGGTGCTCGATGGGAAATCAATGGGAAATTAGGCGAATTTTCCATCGATTTCCCATCTAAATTGCGGGGAAACGAGCGAAATTCGTGGAACCAGTTCCTGCACTCGGGTAGAAAATTTAATCAACTAAAACTCATAGTAGAAAAGTTTTCCTGATTTCTGCAAACAGTTTCTCAGTGATTTCGCAAACAGATTTGCTCCATTTCCACCATCTCTTCGAATTGCGAGGTTTTCAGTTTTTCACCTTCTCTGAAGAGAGTTAGCCTTTCACCAAAATCTCGCTACATGCACGTAATAGAGCACCAAGCATTCATTTTTTATTCCCATTATCACGCCCCAAAGTTCGCTCATGCTTGAGTGAGTTAGATGGGAAATTTCCCCTCGGAGACCCGAAATTTCGGAAAATTTCCCATCAAGCTCCCAGAAAATATGAAGCTCTAGAAAATCGAAACTCTGGCACAAGATAGAGCTGATCTTCCTCTATAGATATGTTGAAAAACAGCTGTCGATTTGAAGTCGGAGAAGCTCAGTACGAGGAAGAATTCACCCTACTTTTTCACGTTCCGATGGGCTTTGCAGGAGAAATCTTGCACCTGCAGTAGGTCAATTTCACTTATCACACTTTATTTTCAATCGTACCTGCCCCCATCACGGATCGTTTCACTCCGAAGTCATTCTGACCCGTGCAAAAATGTTAAGAAAAAATGGAATCAAACCCGTGGCGTGGTCGTCCCGTGCGGTCCCACCGCGCACGAAGAGCTGTCGCCAGGGAGCCCGACATCCCACTGATCGAGATTGGAGATCAAAACTTGTCACTTGATCACCTTTTCACATTCATGCAGTTGTTACATTGTATCTTTTTTGATGTGTGTCTATATTGAAATGAAATTGGATGGAAAAATTATTCGAGCAGAAAAAAAGTTTACTGCTATCTTTCACCAACCAACCAGCCTTCGTAAAGAATTTCACAAAGAGCAACGACGGAGACCGCTCATGACAAAAACAGAGTAAAAAACTATAACTAGGACACTCTAGGTTCGCTTGAGTAAGAGAGGGGGGGGGGGTACAG